>PVIC010029183.1:0-22693 GCA_004025085.1 Thryonomys swinderianus
AAAAAAAAAAAAAATTGTTCTTTATAATCTTTCATCTTCCAATGCATAAATATGGTATTTATCATCAATATTTATGCTGTATTTTATTTATCTTATTAGTGTTTCATTAAACAGTATTTCTGCATGGAGGTCTTGCATATCTTTTTGTAGAATTATTTTTAACGTGAATATCTTTTTATTTGATTTCTTTCTTACTACTCCACAGAAATTCCAATAAAATTTTAAATAATCAATAATACTCCTAAATTCACTTATTCTTTTGCTATACCTGGGGAATGTTTGCAATTTGTCATACATAACCATGACATCTATTAATAATGATATTCTCTTTATTTTCTTATGATACTGCCCTGGCCAGGACCTTCAGTGGCAATCAGTAGTATATACTGAAAAAAAAAATCTTAATGAAAGAAACTTGTCTTCTTAAAGATCTCAAAAAAAAGTTTTCATCATTTCACCAAGTATTGACACACAGATGATACAGCGATAAAATAGGACCTCCAAATGATATCAGAAAAATAGTATAATTTCTAACAAGTTAGATGTCTGTTAGGTTAAGTTTGTGTTCTCTACAATCAAAGAATGAATTCTAGGAACTGTGGAGGTTAAGAGTAAGAAATGTTTATTGAAAGAATAGCTCCTAAGAGACAGAAGGGGTCCCAAAGGGGTAGCCAAGAACCTCATTTTACAGGGAAGTTCTATAGAGAAAAAAACACCTGGGTACAATGTGGGTTAAAGCAATGATCGACCAATAAAGTCACAAGCATAGTCCTTATGTAATAGTAATCCAGTGGGAGAAAGAAGTCACGTAACAAGTGTGTGGAGAAAGAACGAAGACTTTTCTATGAAGTGTGGAGGGTGTTTTCCAGAGTTCCTGGTCACCCCCTGGGGTGAATGCTGTCTTTCTGGACTACACTAGGCCAGGTGTTACCTGTTACCTTGTCCTCCGGGGAATATTCAGGCCTGGTCTCCAGTGGATGTGTCCATGGTTGTGATGCATTTTTGCCTTTGTCCTGACTCTCTTGACTGCTGATAATATTTCTCCCTAACTTAGCTATCTATAATAGTTAACATTCATCAAAGTTTCTTTTGTTTTATAAATATTAATTAAATTGAGAAAGTTCCCTTGTATTCCAAGTTTCCTAGGAAAGTTCCCTTGTATTCCAAGTTTCCTAGGAAAGTTTGCTTTTTTGTAAAAAAGAAGATCATGACTAAGTTTTGAATTTTACCAATTTTTTCCTGCAACTGTTGGAAGTTTATGTAATTTTCTCTTTCTTTTTTTAATGTAAGGAATCACTGAGTGATTTCTTTTCACATCAGATCAAATATAAGATTGTATTCCTCAAATCCAATGTAATCTTGCAATATTATTTTTTATATATTACCAAATTCTATCTGCAGCACTAGAATAGAAATTTCATTAAGGCAAGGGGTATTTTGTTTTGTTATGTTTTGTTTTTGGACTGGTTTTTCTTTCAAACCAATGTAATCTATGTTGGATGAATGAATCTTCAATTATGACAGTTTCTACTCTGCCTGTGAATAGAGTTCTAGCACCTGGTTGCTTGGGGGTGGGGCCATTTCTCCTGCTTGCAGAAGGCTCAACATTTGCCCAAGACTGGGTGGTATATTCGTCCCACTTTCTACAGGCGCACGCTCCTACATGACTCAGGATCTCACACCGTCTCCTGGTTCCTCACCAAGAGGCTCAGTGGCTTTAACTGCTTCTCTTCCCTTCCATGTGCCGGACCCTTTGTGTTCTACGTCCAGACGGAAGACAGAAGTGGCCGTGTGGCGGCTGGCCTCCAGCACAACCCATGGCCGCACAGAGGCCGGAGGAAGGGCGAAAGATAAGGCGGTGAGACAGTGCCGCGGTCTCTCTGTTGTTTGAAGACAAGGCCTAGAATCCCATGTTCCGGCCAGAACTCTGACTGACTTTACGGGACTCAGGCTGGAGAGGGGCCTCTGCAGACAGAGCCGCAGGACTCTCAGTGACCACTAGTTATGAGCAAGAGAACAAGACCAGACTGCACTGGCAGCTGATAGTCACCGATTCGCCTCCACTTAACGCACAGGAAATGCCTTACATGTTAAGCAATTCTCCAAACATTTCAGATTAGATTAAAAAAGAAAAAAAACACCACGTTTTAAAATGCTCAGTGTATTCTGCAAGTGAACAAGCTTTGGTGGAACAAAGATGACATGAACTCTATTACGGTCTTTTACTAAAGATAGCCCAATTTTAATTATTAAAAAAAAAAAGCCCTCACTCCATAACGCATTTGGCTGTAAGTGGCTTCAAAGTCACAGAGCGCATCGTGATCCACTTGGGCTCATCCAAAGAGACCATCTTGGCGTCTGCCCATTTGCGAATCCTTTAGTTTTCAAAGAAGCCGGTTTTCCTGTCCCTGGAGGCGCAGCGAGGCCGCACACAGCCTCTGCCGGCGCCTTTCTCCTCAGTCTCGCTGCCTGGCTGCTCCCTCCAGGGGCCTGAACTACCACTTCCTCCCAAAGGCGCTCACTGATGCCCTCCTCACCGTTACCTGCCAGCTAGGAACCATCCCCTCATCGTGTCTCTTTACAGTAACTTGAGCTTTTCTAATTACAGTAGTCATCCAAAGTCACCTGAGCGTGCGTCTTCCCTAGAGCCTGGGCCCGGAGGGCTTACCTCAGGCTGTTCCAGGTGGCGGCGGCGGCCATCTTGCAACCACCAGGCAACAAGTGTGAAGACAGACGCTTCCGGGCCGAGGGAGGTGAGGAAGGGTTAGAAAAGCCACCATCTCTGACCGTATCACAGAGCAACTGCACCCGCCCTGGACTCCCACCTCTGCCGCGTGTGCTTCATACACACAAAGAGGAGACAAACTTCTTGTGGTGACGGGAGTGTTGGTGGAGTTTTCTTGCCTGTGTGTGGACTCCTCATGCGGAGGGTACAAGGAGCCCAGACACCGTGTGAACCCCAAATGTGAGGAAATGATGTGACTCCCAACCTTCTAGATGTCAGATACGCCTAGAGGTGGTGCCTCCCAGGTCTGGAAAATGAATTCTGAGGAACAACAGAGGTTCAAAGGAAGAGACAGGGAGAAAGCTCTGGAGAGGCAGGGGAGGATCCGAAAGTGGGGTGCTCATGAGCCCTTTTTTTTTTTTTTTTTGAGACAGGGTCTCGCTTTTGTAGTTCAGGCTGGGCCTGAGCTCACTATGTAGCCCAGGCAAGCCTCGAACTCAGCAATCCTCCTGCCTCTGCCTCCGGAGTGCTGGGATGACAGGCATGAGCCACCACCCCCAGCGCTGTGGTATGTGGTATTGATGGCTGGTGGGCGTGAGTCACCAAGCCCAGCATTGTATGTGGTTACTAGAATCGAACTCAGGGCCTTGCACTTGTGAGGCAGGTGCCGGAACCACTGAGCTAAATCTCCGGCCCAATGAGCCCATTTTTTAAAGGAAGTTTTACAGAGCAAAATCATAAGGCAGCTACAAAATCATGAGGTAGGTACAACGCGGGACAAAACTATGATCCACCAATAAGATTACAAGCACAGCTGCACAGACAGTACCGGTCTAGTAGCCACTGTGTGTGGAAAGAACAGGGGCGGGTTTTAGGAAGGGATGGGACAGGAGGTCTCGGTCACCCACCTTGGGTGACTGGTGTCTAGCTGGACTTGCCTGGACCAGGTGATACCAGTTATCTTATCCCCAGGGATAAGAAAAGATAGAGCTGTGCTCCTAATACACGGTACCTTGTAAACTTTAGTTTTCTTTCTCTTCTGACTCTGAACCCCCTTGTAAGTAGAGGCCCAGGCTTGCTTCATTCTCTAACACATTTCATGGGCCTCAGTAGCTATTGATAAGGGAGGCCATTTCATTTAAGGTATTATGATTGGTGAATCTGTAAACCAGAAGTTGGTGCTCATGGGAAGATGTCCCCCTGGGGTGGGACAGAGTCAGAAGTAGGTGACTACACAGAAAGCAGATATACCAGGACAGAAATAAGGCCCATACATCTTAAAGATCTTTTCCAATTTCTTTTATTTCTGGGCTAATTATGATGGAAAGAGTCTATAAATAAACAGAAAAACCCAGACTTTTTTTTTTTTTTTTTTTACTAGATAAGTCTCTTCTCAGACATGGAATCAACCTTAGGAGGAGAAGGAGGGATAGGACAATAAGAGAGCAAAGGGCAGGACCGTTTTCCTTCTTAACCTGGCTCCTCACTTGTAAGCGGCCCTTTATGACACCAGACAGAGAAGGCGCTGTGTCCCGGGGCCCCTGGAGCAGTGACCCGGAAGAAACGCTCCTTCTCCACCCACTCGGTTCCTCTGGGGACTGTTCAGCCCGCGGTCTCTGCGCGGACCTGTACTTGAGAAGGTTGCTCCTCAGGTCCATCTTTCCTGCCTGCACATTTCATGTCCTGTTAGCATCACTGGCAACCGAGCCAGTTTACCCAGAGACCTCCTGTGCCTTGCATTTCAGCTGCCCACTCTCTTCTTCCTCCCCATTTTTTAAAAATCCCTGTAGAACAATTTTGTGTCTTC
This sequence comes from Thryonomys swinderianus, assembly GCA_004025085.1. Classification (NCBI taxonomy): domain Eukaryota; kingdom Metazoa; phylum Chordata; class Mammalia; order Rodentia; family Thryonomyidae; genus Thryonomys; species Thryonomys swinderianus. The sequence continues at coordinate 4,533 of PVIC010029183.1, forward strand.
TAGGGTCTGCCGGCCCCGGAAGATTTCAGTCAGGCTGGTTTGAGTTCCCATAGCCCGCACCATGGAAACCGTAGGATCTTCTCCAGGATTTTTCCTAGTGCCCCAGAGACTTTCGGTTTACCATTCAGCCAACACTTAGTGCACTTTCCACTGCACTTGTGCCAAAGGGTCTTTTTGGGTTGAACGTAGACATCTGCACCTGCCTCTTTGTATCTCTGTTTTGAATAAACCAAATGACTCCTAAGCCTAAATCAATAGAGCTTGTAATACTTCTGAGACACGTAGAAATTCCTCGGTGAATTTGTGTTAACACCTATTCTCTGCCTGGCTCTCTTAGGCCGGGGCGCCTCAGGAAGATGGGAGGTCACTTCGCATCAGAGACCCTCAGGGCTTCTCCCTCCAGGCACTGGGCAGCCAGCCTGGACCCAGGGGAGAGCTGTGGAGAGGACTCTGGGCCTCTCTGCGGTGTGACGGACGCTGTGAACGCTGTTTCTTGTGCTGATCTAACAACTCTGCTGAGTGGCAGCCTCACCAGTTTCATAATTTCTTAGAGACTGCGTTGATTTACTCAGAGTCCTTGCTTAGAAGCTCTAATGAGTCCATCAACACTGGCATGTAAGCACCTACAAAAGTTATTCATGCTGAGAAATTGGTTTTTATAATATGTACCTGTGTCCCTAGTAAGAAAAAAGTGCAAATTACCAAAGGAATAAAACTCGATTATGTTAAACACGAATTATCTTTTCTCTTATTTTTACTCATAAACAAGACTAGATTTTATTCTGCGTTCAGCCTGCTTAGTTGTGTGTGGTTAAAAAGGTGGACTTTGGTGCCATCTAGTGGTTATTTTTTCGCAGTGGTTTCCTGAATATGAAATACTAAAAAGGGTTGATTTTTAACCTGCATAGGAAGCAATATTCTCTCTTTTAAATTGCTATGTATCAGCTCTTAGAAGAAAATATTGGAGAAATTATGGAAAACTATGTATATACTTTCTCTTCCAAAATTAAATGTTACTCTCTTTGTAATCTTATTTAAAAATGTAAATACTGTAATGACGTTTGTGAATTCTTGGATTTTCAAAACTGCAGTAGCACCTCGGTTCATGAACTTAATTCTTTCATGAACCTAATTCCTCATTGTGTCATCATATTGAGGCTCAAAAACTTTTGGATCTTGGAATATTTCAGATTTCATATGTTTGGATTAAAGATGCTCAAGTGTGCGAGGTTTGGATGGGCTCGTTACAGACGTGAATCTGGACTGTCACTGAGCTGTCTGCCCAGACAAGATGGCCCGTGCTCGTCTTCTGGTCAAAAGGGCGAGCCAGCCATTTCCAGTCCAGAAAGACGAAATGCCTGACAGGTAACTATCATTATATTCTGATCCATTTTGTTTTAAGATAGAAGTTCTTTTACACGGGCAGATAGGTTTTTGGCAAATGGAAAAGTGACCCAGAGGTGGAATGAGGGGGAAGAGAGGGGAGGAAGAGGGGGGAAAAAAAAGAATTAAGATGTGTTCTGTGCATGTCCCAACTCCACACAGCGGGTGTGGTCATTACATACTGCAAACTTATACAAATAAAAAGAAATACACCACTACATTTTAAAACAAGAATATTGCAAAAGACAGAGTCAGAGGGGAAACACGACAATGCACAGATATATTGTGCTTGGTCCTGGGGTCCTTCATGGTTAAGCTGGTAGAAATTTCACTTCATGGGTCAGCTACTAAAACTAACGACAAAGTCAATGTTTGAGAACTAGGCAGTTACGTGTAAGTAACAGCTGGAGGAATGGGTGCAGTGAGCGTGCGTGTGCGTGCGTGTGCATGCGTGCGTGTGTGTGTGTGGTGGAGTGGTTCATACAAGTCACTGCTCCACAGAGAAGTCAAAGTAACTGCAAGTAAGTGCTGCTTTTAGAAGCATGAATACCTGATGAAGGATATCTTGCTGGCCTCTCATTATTTTAGAGACAGTTAATGGATTTAGATGACTCAGGAGCCAGATTATAAAATTTGTGTTAATTTAGTGTTATTTTTTGTTTCCCGTAGTTGCTCTTACATACCTTCTTTATTCTTTCTCATTAAGATCTAAATTAATCAGCCAACAGAGGCATACATTTCTACTGCCCATGTCCCCAAGTTCCGATTAGATTCTTTCATGTGTTTGTCTCCACGCCTCAAAGACGAATAGCAACTGGAAAAATAAATCGTTTTCCAACACTAGCTCAGCCTGGCAACGCCACAGTAGAGCATTGCGTGCCATGTAGGCAGAGGCGCGCTCACAAGAGCTGCTGTCTACACCACTTCCTTACTTCGTGTTCACTGACCTGAGGTCAGTACCTAACAATGGGCCACAGTGGGAGTATTTATAGCACAGAAATCAACAAATTAGAGCTGTGTTTTCCCCAGAGAGCTGGTTTACCAGCTCACCATTGATTAAATCTCAGAACTGTTTAAAGTGATCTCCTTTGGGTGGTATTAGGTGGCAGAATGGAAAGAGATTTCAATGGCTGGAGAATTCAGAAATTGCTTTGAATTCTTCATTAATTCATAGAAAGGCTTAATTGTATGAAACTGCTGCTGACTGTTCTGATTCTACAGAATGGCGATACAGGTTTCATCCTACAAGGCCGGAAGTCACAGGAACTCTAGAAACAAAAGCTCTTAAATGAAGCCCCTGTTGCGTCGCAGGAGGTCTGGAAGTTAGCGGCACTGGGACACGGCTACTGCACGGATTCAGCGACACCGCCGGAGGCCTCCCGCGCTCCGCAGTTGATCCTCGCCCTCACGCTTGTCATTTCCTGCTCACAAATGTCTACCGTGGCTCAGAGGCCCTGCTCATATCCCAGGCAGGAGAGCAGGGGGAAAGGCTATGTTCCAAGTTCATCTGCATTAATCAGAAAGATAAAAGTTCTCCCTGGACCCTCACTGGCAACTTCCGTTTCTATTCCATTGGCTAAAATTTTGTCAGGTGCTGCATCCTAGACAATGAACAGTATTACTTAGGTGGCTTTAAACTAATCATGATCCATGCCTGGCCCTGGGGTAAGGATTACTTTGGGAAGAGGTCTCAGCACCCGCCTTTGCCAACTTTTTTTTTTTTTTTTTTTTTTGAGACAGGGTCTCGCTTTGTAGTTCAGACTGGCCCTGAGCTCACTATGGTGCCTAGGCAAGCCGCCGCGAACTCAGCAATCCTCCCGTCTCTGCCTCCCGAGTGCTGGGATGACAGGCATGAGCCATCACGCCCAGCACTGTGGTATATGGTATTGATTGCTGGTGGGCGTGAGTCACCATGCCCAGCATTGTATGTGGTTACCAGGATCGAACTCAGGACCTTGCGCTTGCGAGGCAGGCGCTGGAACCACTGAGCTAAATCTCTGGCCCAACTAATGTTATTTTGGTGGGAAAAACAGGGAGGGAGCAGAGCTGGAAGGACATCAAATGGAATCCACGGACAATGAACCCAGGGATCCTCAGGAGACTGTAACCAGCTGTAGGGAGCTTTCCCTGTTCCTTGTTGTAGCTGTATAAATGTGCTGAGTTATTTATAACCTCCTACACCGGTTGCTTAGCATCGTACCTAATTAGCATATAGCTGAAAAATACGCAGTAAATATGAGTAAGTTTGGGGGAAATTTATATGATAATAGCATTCAAATTTATTCTTGAAATCTCAGCATCTGTAGCTCGATTGTTTGCCACCGACGCCTGTGCACAACTTCAGAAAAAGATCGAGAATGACCTTCATTTGAGGTGAAAGTGATGGTGGCCGAACAGGCTGTGGACAGAAGACGCTAGTGTGAGAGAGGTAAGTTGTAAAAATGTTTAATGACGGTCCCAATGCTGGTCCTTTTGAGAAAACCTGCAGGTGAGGATTATATCCTCTAAAAACTCTAACAAAGCACTTACCCACCTGGGCCTTGAAGAAAAGTATTATACAAGTGAGTGTTAGCCTGGTTCCTGCCACAGTGCTGGGAGCTCCGGTCGACAACCCCAGGGGCTGATCTTGTGTTTATTGCTTGCTTTCATTGATTTGATTATGGCAAATAGGAGAGAAGGTCTGACTGCTCGGCGCTTGGGCAGGCTTTGCAGAGAAGCAGGCCCAACACACGTGTTTGTAATCTGGCTCTGAAGTCCTTCTGGTCATATTTTGAGCGTGTGTTCAGAATCAGCAGCATCTAGCCTTTATCCAGAGGAGGCCCTTCCCTGGCAAGGCGGCTTTGAAGACGGTACTTAGACACTTGGTCTCGGTGGCTTCATTTGTTTAGAAGATTAAATGAGACAAAGCGCACAAAACATTGAGCAGGTATTATGAAGTGAAATGGGCGTGGTTATCGTTTCTGTTTCCCTACATCCGCTTTAAAGAAAGGTCTTCTGAAATGAGTGCATTTGGGATAGCTGCTCCTTTAATAATGTGATAATAGCAACATACTAGCAATTTAATAATATGATAATAGCAACATACTAGCAATTTCCAAAGACAAACGTGATGTTTAATTCGTATGCTTCCCCCTAATACTATCTGATTATGTTTGGAGACTGAGTTTTGCTTGTTTTTTTGTGTGTGTTTGTTTGTTTGTTTTTGAGACAGGGTCTGGCTTTGTAGTTCAGGCTGGCCCTGAGCTCACTGTGTAGCTCGGGCAAGTCTCGAACTCAGCAATCCTCCTGCCTCTGCCTCCGAATGCTGGGATGACAGGCATGAGCCACCACGCCGGGCATTGTGGTGTGTGGTACTGGGGATTGAACTTGGGACCTTGCACTTCCCAGGCAGACAGCGGACAGAATTAGAGAGGCAGATACAGGGAGCCGGGATGCTAAGTGCTGAATGAGCAGCAAAAGGCCCAGGCCAGCCAGAGCCACTGGTATTTTTGGTGACATCATAGTTAGATTGAGGTAAAGGGAGACATGAAGGGACCCCGTGGACTTGCTATGGATACACAACTGTTATAAGAAGGCTTGTAAATAGAGAGACAAAGCATTCTTGAGCTAGGAACAGAACAGACAAAATATAGGTTGTGGTTAATAATTAACTGTGTCTTTTTGGTAAAGAAGGTTTAAACTTCGGGGACGGGATTTGGGTGCGAGTCACTCTGACCCCAGCCACATGTTTTTGCATAGCGAGCCCCATGGCTTTGTGGGCCGTTTCTCTGGTCTGTGCTGTGGCCGCTGGTGGTGGTAGTGGCTGACGGCAGCCCACACACCGCCCACAGGGCCTCTGTGGGGCCCGCAGGCTTTGGCTTGACTCACTCCTGAAGCCCGGCCAGCTGTGGGGTGAACTCTTTACAGCCTGTTCTGCTTACAGTCCGCTTTGGGCATCATCAGTGAGGCTACAACACCTGATTGCCTTTGACTCTCTGGATGATCAGACATTTTGTCATTGCCTATTTTTGCACAATGAATTTATATCTGCATTGTACCAAGGAGCAAAGCTCAGTGGACCTTTCCACGTCACACTGCAACCAAGAATTAAAATATTGCAACACCAGCCACTAGATGGCAAACTAATAGCAGTGATACTGTAGTTATCAGAAGGATGGAAAAGCATGTTTGACATTTATGGAAAGTTAAAACAGATTATATGATTATTCATTCTATTATTGTTGAATTATAAGAATCACAAAATTGATTGTATAAGCGAATTTCTGTACAATAAATTTCCATTTTCCATTTGCTTCTGTTAAAATAATGTTTTCCAGCTGGGCGTGGTGGCTCACACCTGTAATCCCAGCACTCGGGAGGCAGAGGCGGGAGGATTGCTGAGTTTGAGGCTTGCCTGGGCTACATAGTGAGCTCAGAGCCAGCCTGAACTACAAAGCGAGACCCTGTCTCAAAAAATAATAATAATAATGTTTTCCAAAATAAAAAAAAGTTGATGTGGGAGATGTAGTAAATCACCATTTGGGAGAGCAACACATCTTTCATCGTAACATATTTAAAAGAAAATTCTGTTTTGACATTTTACAAAAGGTGTTAAAATGGCAAGACAAGAATGTGGTATAGCTAGGTCAATTTCACTTTTGGCACAACAGTAGTCACATCTGGAGAAATAAATGGCATTTTAACGGCACTCGGTACATGGGCTGACGATCAAGCAGATGTGTTTCCCTGGAGCTGCTCTAAAGTGAATCTTCACACTTGCCGGAAGCTGATGGGTTTTATAAATAAACGAAGGGAGCAGGACAATCAGGCGCAGCAGAGGCAGCAGTTAAAGCGAAGCAGCAAAAGAGCAAACACTGCAGCGACTCCGCAAGGCCGGGCGGCCTCGAGGCACGGCTTGTGCACACGGAAACGGGTAGTTGGAAGGGAAAGAGGAGCTCTGGGGAATAGGCCTGAGTGGTGCAGCGCTGTAAATTTCCACAGGAGGAAGCTCTGGCTGAATGAAAACAGAATAATGCAACAAGCATTTTCCCCAAATATTATACCCAACCGCCTGTCAAGTTCTTATTACTCAAGGTCAGACCCACAGTGTCTGTGAGGTCAGAGTCACGTGTCTCCCACTACCTGGCCGTCTGCCTTTGCCTGACTTTTCTCCTCTGCCACGAAGCTACGCCCCCTATCGTGCAGCAAGCCTGCTCGCTGTTCTGCGTAAGGGCTTTGTCTCTCTCCCCTGGTGCTGTGGCCAAGACGGTTAACTTTCTCCCCTAGTGGAGGGTTTCTGCTGAGAACTCCTGGCTGCCAGGGCCCGTGTTACCCAGGCCCACCTGCCCTTGCATGCAGGTGGGACCATGTGACCAAATTTGCTGGTGGAATATGAACTGAAATGTGGTTAAGAAATGGTGGTCTCTCGTTTGCGCTGTCTCTCTGCGCATCTGCACAGTGGAAGTGGACACACAGGTTGATCTTTGGAGCCACCTGCGGAAGGTGGTAAGAGACATCAGCTTAAGGTGCCAAATGATGGTCTTTCACTCCAGCTGCCCAGCCAGGAATATTGGCATAGGTTATATGTATGTGAGATATAAGCCTGTATTGTGCCAAGTCAAAAAGGATACACACAAGTAGTCTCATTTATTTACAAAGGCTGTTTTACTACTTGGAATGCCTTTTCTGTTTTATTGCTAGTTTGCGTTCCAGACATCATCGTGGTAACGTCTCCATAGTGATCTACGGGTAGTACCAGCTTTTAGCTTCTCAACCAGAAGGACTAGTTAATATTGTCTTCTTAGTGCAGCCTGGATATATGACACTGGGTAATTCCATATAAGTGTAGACAGTTTCTGACTTTGGACATTTTATATTAGAAATTCTGGGCGAATACCTAATTCACTCCTGCGGATGGAGTCGAAGAAGCCAGAGACTGAAGGGAACATATAGAAGACATGTAGGTGGTGTTCTGGAATATTTAAATCTGCCTTTCACTTTCAGTTACATGGGACATACCGGAGAAAGACGAAATGGATAGATGCAGCAAAATCCAAATCAAGAATAACATTGGAAACTACACTGCAAATTAGAACTTTACTCCCCACAGAGTGGGGAAGACAGGTGTTGTGAAATCTTTTGTGCAGTCAAATGACATGAGTCATCACTTCAAGAAGAGTTACTTGGTAACAAATTTCTATTAGTCAGTTTACAAATCACCATGATTTTAAGCATTGTAATAAGGTGGTCTCCTGTGTTTTTTGTTCAGCAGGAACCTTGATCCCTGCCAAGGAAATATGCCAGCAGCAGCCTCTCCTCTCCTCAAATCACAACCACCAAAAATATCTCCAGAGGGGAGTAAAATCACTGCTGGTGGAGAATTCACTGTCTTAGAGAAGCAAAGAGCTCACAAAATGAGACTCTGTCTTTTTTTGTGAAGTCGCACCAGGCCCTCATCCTCTCACATGAGAACGAGCTCTTTACCTGGAAAAAGTGGTGTGAGGATAAGCGAAGGAGTCCAGGCTCCACTTATTCCACCTGAGAGGTATTACCTGGTAGGACTCAGGGCTTTGAAGTCACAGGCATCAAGGCTACCGTGGAGCCCGTCTATGGGATCTGGCTGTACAGAATCTCACTGTGCTGACCAAGCAGAAAGACAAGAGAGGTATCTAGGGATCGCGCGAGAAAGCTGGAAAGCTGCTTACGGCGTGTGCGGAGGGCCCAGGCCGTGGCTGGAGGACGGTGTGCGGGAGGAGAAGATAGCCACAGGGTGGGCGGGCAAGGACCCTGGACAGGAGGAGCCTGAAGGCTTCATTCTGCAGCAGTGGGAAGCTTTGAGCACTGCCAGGGAGGGCAGAGGGTTTGTCTCCACCTCGGTTTATCACTGGAGGGAAACGGGAACAAGGAGAGGTGGGGAGATGAGGGAAAGGGTTGTTTTAAAAATTCTGATGAAAGATGCTGGCTGGACAAAGACAGGGAGCACAGGAGAAAGAAAAGATCCGAGAAGGACTGAGCCGCTCACAAGAATGACAGCTTTGGATAAAAGCACGAGCACATGGGAGCCTACACACATGCTTTTGGTTTTTAGGATGTTTGCATGAAAGGCTTTAACGTTGGGCTGCACTAGGTGAAAGTTTTGAAATTTCAGGATTTGAAATGTTTGCTTCTTTCCTGTTTTCAGGACCACACTGTGGGGTGCGAAAGCTCCACAGGTGTTTTAAATGACGCGTTGTGCTCTGTGAGTATCTGCAGACCATGTGTTATGTACACACGACAGCTTCCCACCAGGAATGTAAACACTATGTACTGCAAATATGTACTAATGTAAAAAGAAGGAGGATTCGAAGAAATGTTACAGAATAATCACATTACTGGTAGGGACCAGGGCAGAAATCAGGAAAGTACATTATAAATAACTGAGTTCTGGAAAACACTGCCCTGGACTATTCCCCATTCCTTGTTTTCTTTCTTGAGCATCTTACTGCAATAAAAAGGCACAAACTTGGGCTAGACATTTAGCTCAGTGGTTCCAGCACCTGCCTTGCAATCACAGGGTCCTGAGTTCGATCCCTGGTAACCACATACAATGCTGGGCGTGGTGACTCACGCCCACCAGCCATCAATACCACATACCACAGTGCTGGGTGTGGTGGCTCACGCCTGTAATCCCAGCACTTGGGAGGCAGAGGCAGGAAGACTGCTGAATTCGAAGCTTGCCTGGGCTACATAGTGAGCTCAGAGCCAGCCTGAACTACAAAGCGAGACCCTGTCTCAAAAAAAAAAAAAAAAAAAAAAAGGCACAAACTTTAAAGACCTCAAATAAGTACTATCCATATCACTAAAATTGTATCAAACATATTTCCATAAATAGGATCCCAAAGTAAACATTTTAGACTGAATGAAAAATCGAGAGAGGAATAGGGATTTTAATGTTCGTAGAATCCCTTTATCTTTGTGTCTCGCTGAGTTATGAACATGGAAACTACTCCTTGTCTCTTCCGCCAAAGCATTCACCTCTCATACATCAAGTCGATATAGGCAAAGGAGAATCAAAAATAAAATGATAGTCACATTGAAATCAAGAAGACAGATTCTTTTAGGCTCCACAGTTTTGGTAAAGATCATCTAAATGAAATATTCATTGGAGTCTGGGTACAACTGACTTCCACCACTTTCTAACTAGTAATAAGCCTATAATTAGAAAAATTTAACAGCCAATTATATTCACATTAACCTTTTGCTGGGACGTCTACAGGAGTGAGATTTTGCTCCACCACTGGAAAATTCCATCTCTTTCAATACATTTCCAGGCTGTGTTTTTTGGGTCCAATGTGACTGTAAAATGCCAATTAGAAACCTGCATACAATGGGCTCATAAGACCTGGAAGAATTTCAAATCATCGCGTGGGCTTATAAGCCACTTTCTGAACAATGAAAGAAATGCAGCAGCCCCTGTAAAAGAGCGTAATTGTTCAATCCTGAGCTGCCTTCTGGGAGTTGTGTTTTGAAACACTGTAACTTGCATAAAATCAGGGCATCTTGAATTTTGTCCACTTTACCATTTCCCCCTTTTTTTCTTGCATAGCAAGATACATTTAAATAAAGGATTACAATATTTACTCTAAGTGGGGTATCGAGAACAGTAGGGCACAAGGGTACAGCTCCCGTTCAGTCACGTTCACTATGATGCAGATGCTGTGCTAGATTCTTCACATCGTGCCATCAGACATTCATGGAAACCCTACGAGGCGCTTCCTGTTCACAGAGGAACTTTCTTGTGAAATCAGACCTAAGGGTGTAGTTTTAGCAAGTGGGGCTGTCCGGGTTAGAGACTTCTTCCTGACGCCATATTGCATCCTCAGGAAGGTATCCATTTAGTGCACACAAGAGGGAAAAATAAAATAACAATGAAACTACAAACAACAGATCACAAAAATCCCCATGAACTTCCTACAAAGGTTTACGCTTCATTTCCGAATGACCACTGCAGGGCGTCACCTGAGGCTCAAGGACTCTTTCCACAGAGATCTACCTCTAGCTCAGCAAGTAACTGTTACCGTTTACCCTGCCCAAGATGGGGGGAGTTGCATGATACCCCAAGAGCAGGGTCACATGGATCAAGTCACGGCCTGGAGTGCCTAGCTAACCCTTTCTAGAAGAGGAAGGGGTGGAAGTATGAAGTATCTGTGTCCTTCAGGCTGGACCTCAGTGGCTGGGCCAGAGGGCGTGTGGGGTAAAGGGAATGAGGCCCCAAAATGCACGGAAGTGGGAACAATGGCTGCTGGAGGTCATCGGTGCATCGGTCTGACCTGGTGGGAAGGTCACGGAAGGACGGAGGAGTAGGAGCTGAACACAGCAGGTCTTTCCAAATATGAATTGGCAAGTTTTCTGAATATTCTGAAGACAATGGTGAATATCAGTACTTTTGAGTGGAGGCCTTGAACAATCAATCCACCCAGGTGGTCAAGGAATTTGCTCACAGGAAAAGTAACTGTGTTCTCAGGGAAGAAAATGTATTGATTATATTTTAAAAGAAACGATGGAGGGGCTGGAGATTTGGCTCAGAGGTTCCAGCGCCTGCCTCACAAGCGTAGTGGTCCTGAGTTCGATCCTGGTAACCACATACAATGCTGGGCGTGGAGACTCACGCCTACCAGCCATCAATACCACATACCACAGTGCCGGGCGTGGTGGCCCACGCTTGTCATCCCAGCACTCGGGAGGCAGAGACAGGAGGATTGCTGAGTTCGAGGCTTGCCTGGGCGACATAGTGATCTCAGGGCCAGCCTGAACTATACAGCGAGACCCTGTCTCAAGAAAAAAGAAATGATGGAGCTGCTCATTCTATTAAATAAATCATCCTTTCTTCTTCATATAAAGCCACTGTTTCAGTGGATTGGGGTCCTACCACGTGGCCTAATGTAACCTAATCACTTCTCCCTATGAATACAGTCATATTAGCAGAGAAGGCTCAATATATATATTATTTATAATATATTTTGGGGACACAAAACTCAGTTCAAGGCTGAGGCTGTGGCTCAGAGATAAAACACTTGTCTAGCATGTGCAGGGCTCTAGGTTTGATCCTCAGTACCACAAAAAAGAAAAAGAAAAGCAGAAAGACAAAGGAACTCAGTTCCCAGCAGGGGTTTATCCCCATCAAACATTCAAGTTTTTTATTTATCTAGGAATCAGGAAACTGTAAGTATATGCAAGTTGGAAAACCAAGTCATATTTTTTTTTTTGAGACAGGGTCTCGCTTTGTAGTTCAGGCTGGCTCTGAGCTCACTATGTAGCCAGGCAAGCCTCGAACTCAGCAATCCTCCTGTCTCTGCCTCCCGAGTGCTGGGATTACAGGCATGAGCCACCACGCCCAGCCAAGTCATATATATATATATTTTTTTTTTTACCACATTCTCTCTCTATTTGGAACTTTTGCAAATTCCAAAACTGATAAAGACTACTCCTTTTGTATAGTAAAATTATGCAAATCATGATATAGAGTTAATAAGTTATTTGAGTCTATGATACTTACATGGAATAACATAGACTGCCACATTTTGCTAATAGTTTTCATTTATTGATCACTGAGCATGTCATAGGGTTTTATAGATTTTATCTATTAATCATCACTAAAACACGATGATGTAAATATCTCCACTCCATAGATCAGAAAATTGAAACTCAGAGGGTTTGTGGAACAGTGTAAGATACAGATACATTGTAAACTCAGATCTGTCTGATTCCCAAGCCCAGAAAGTCCTAGGTACAATCTTGCCATTGTTGATATTTTCTGGTTTTGTATGTATTGATGAGGAAAACACAGAAATGACAATTTCAAAATCCATGGTCTTGCAAGAATGGAGAATGATAGCTACTTCACACACATTGTGAAGTTATCATCTCATGGATCTGCAACTCTGCGTGTTACAAAGTTATCTAAGTAAATCTAGTGACTCAGTTCGGTAGATCTGAGTTTGGGACCACTGTGGGTTAGATACCTACCTACCCTTGTTCATGCCCTAGCGTTTAGAAATGGTGAATAAGGGCCGGAGGGTTAGCTCAGTGGTTCCGGCGCCTGCCTCGCAAGCGCAAGGTCCTGAGTTCGATCCCTGGAAACCACATACAATGCTGGGCGTGGAGACTCACACCCACCAGCAATCAACACCGCATACCACAATGCCGGGCGTGGTGGCTCATGCCTGTAATCCCAGCACTCGGGAGGCAGAGACAGGAGGATTGCTGTGTTCGCGGCGGCTTGCCTGGGCACCATAGTGAGCTCAGGGCCAGCCTGAACTACAACGCGAGACCCTGTCTCCAAAAAGCAAAAAAAAAAAAAAAAAAAAGAAATGGTGAATAAGCCTTCTTTTGGAAAAGGAGTTTTTCAGGAATAATTAGTTAAGGATTGAAAGATAAGCTCACCCTGCATTATCCAGGTTGAACCACTCTCAATGGCAAAAGTATGTCTAAGAAGGACAGAAAAGAGAAGACAGAGGCAAGGATTGGTGTTATATAGTTACAGTAAATGAATGCCTAGCACCCCCAGAAGCTGTAAGGGGCAAAGAAGGCTTCTCCTCTAGTGTCCTTAGAACCAGTGTGCCTCGAAACACACCTCAGCTTCTGGAAACAGGACAGGATTGATGTCTGGTGTTTAAGCCACCGAGAATGTTGTTACAACATCCTTACGAAGCTAATCAGAGAACTTGTTGATTTAGGTGATATAAAGCCTCACAGCTAATTAGGGCAGGATTAGATGTGGAAGTGGGAGAGGAAATAAGCGCTAATAATATTGGAAATCATTTTTCTTCTTGGGGATTAAAAGAATTTGCTCCTCACAGTTTAAAAGTCTATTCTGGCCATTTACCATTCAAAGCTGTATGTACACACCTTTGACGATTTAAAAAATACATTTTTAATTAAGTTTGTACATTTTAGATATATAAAAAGATAACATTCATATAAGGAATTTGTATCTGTACATGCTATATTTTGATTCTTCCTTTTCCCCTTTCCCTCCCTTCCTTTCAAGCCTTCTTTCTCTCCTTATTTTCAAAAGCTTTGCTTCCATTTATTCGAAAAATATCGAGCAGACCTTGTAGACTTTATTTACCTTAACTAGGGACCCGGAGCTGGGTATCAATTATTCTATATGCCAATTAGAACAAACAAAAATATGTACAAACTTCTGTTTTGTTGTGTACTAGGAAAATATCCAATTTTATTTGAGGTAATCCAACATTATTTTGCCTGTGTGTTCCCTAGATTCATACAATGCCCAAAGCCCTTCAGCTTATGCTAGTATGTTAGTAAAAGTTTATTAATTTGATTTCCCTGAATTTACATTTCTAACCTCAACATTTTCCCTAAACTCCAGACTGAGAACCTCTAAACTCCAAAGAATATCGCTTGATATGTTGGCTTGGATGACACCCTGCACGGGATCTTTGATTTCCCTGCCTTTCTTCGGGGTTCTCCATCTCACTTAGGGCCACAATTATAACTGAGAAGGTAAATGGATCTTTACAAACTAAATTTAGTTGTTTAAAGATAAACTATTTCTCCCAACTTCCTCTTGCTAAGGGTATAATCTGCCACTGTCTTCGCTCTTCAGCTCCAAAAGCCTCTGTCAAAAGAAAATGAGCAAGTGAAACCTGAAGGCTGAGCTTCCTTCTGCAGTTAACATCTGCGTGTTCTTTCCCGATTCTGGAAGATACCTCAGGCTGAGCCATGAAACAGCAGAAAAATGTACCAATAAACATTCAAACAAACAACCAAAAAAGACAGCAGCAAACTGAATACAGAAGATCATCAAGAAGATCATACACCCTGACCAAGTCAGATTCACGCCAAGGATGCAAGGATAGTTCAACAAATGTAAACCTATAAATGTAATACATAATATTAACATACTCAAGGCCAAAACCACATGGCAAATGAGCTTTAGAATGTGTGACCGATTTTGTAAAATAGGAAATATTCAAAGGGAATGTGGTGGGGGAATGTAATGAGGGGGAAGAATAAATATGATTTGGAAAGAAAAAGAAATAGCATGTATATAAGGGGTGAGGAGTTGTGGGTGGGTAGGGATATGGATAAAAATGAGAATTAACTTCTGTCATATACGGGTACATATTCCCCAATGTTGAGTGTGATTGTGAACTGTATATAAAATGTACCAATAAAGAATTCAATTAAAAAAATGAAAAATTTCCTTGTCTGTTGTTGGATTGTCTCCTTCCTCCTTTCCTCACACAAAAGTCACTGCTCACCTGAATAAGAAGAGATAAATATTTGAGAGAAAGCCCTCCGTCTCTCCTTCAGAGTTTGCTTGGAATAAATCTCTTCTTCTTTTTACAAAAGCAAATTACCTCCTTTATTTCTTAGAGACCACCAGGCAGTATGGACCTAAGAAACCATTAATGCTAACTCTTGCCCACTCATTCTAGTCAGACACCACTGGTACCACGCAAACTAGCTCAGGATGTTGCAAAGTAGAAGAATGAAGTCTTGGACAGAAAGGAGACACTGAAGAAGAGTGTTATTGGAAGCACAAGAAGAAAGCCCCTGGGGGTCAGAAGGGCTCCTGAGATGGGGGGCTCCACTTGGGCTCTTTGTTCTGAGTCTTCTGTGGAAAGCACAGCACAGTCATCTGCCCACAGCCCAACAGTCACCCATCATCTCAGATGGCTTTGTGGGCACAAAACAACCGACTGATTTCTCATGAAGAATCCAAAAGAAAAACCAACAGTTACTAAGCATCTCCAAATTCCTTGAAACCAGCCCTCACCCTGGCTGTAGAAAAGACTATGACTTTTGTGCCTTTTATTTCTGCCTAACTGCCTGTTTTGATCTTAACACATAATTTGTGTGTATGTGTGTGTGTGTGTGTGTTTGCCTTTATATCTGAGCATAACTGTCTAGATGGTTTAACACTTACCTTTCTTTCTTTTTTTTTTTTTTGAGACAGGGTCTCACGTTGTAGTTCAGGCTGGCCCTGAGCTCTCTATGTAGCCCAGGCAAGCCTCCAACTCAGCAATCCTCCTGCCTCTGCCTCCTGAATGCTGGGATGACAGGCGTGAGCCACCACGCCCAGCTGTGCTATTTTCTTTTAAAGGCTAACCAGCCCACCTCCATAGTGGGCCCTGTTCTTAGCTAGCTACTTATTTATAAGCTAGACAGAGAAACTGCTTCTTATACTACGGAGGCATTCTTTTTTCTGCTCTTTCTGGTAACCATTTGACCTCAAATCTATGTTACAAATTATTTGCATATCCGTCCAAAAATATCATAAGGCCTACCACTTCTCTCCCCATCAGCCTGCTCGGTCAACTCTTACCTTCACTACAGTAATAGAGCTTTAATTAGTCTCACTGTGTCTACTCTGGCCCCCACTTTATTCCTCATTTGGAAACTAGAGTTTTAAAATACAAACCAGATTATGTTTATCTATATCTGTCCTACTTAAAACTTGCCAGTGGCTTCTAGATTATGTGCCATAAGTTTTGAAATAAATACCCTGTATCACCGCAGACTTTAAAAGATAGAAGGACTTCAAATGAGGATCCCCGGGGTCAGGGACTCTGGCTGCCCCATTTGACTGTCTTACCATGTATGGCGCCTAACCTTCATCCTCACGGCCCAACACGGCTTGCTCTGAGACTAGAGGAGAGGGAAAAGGAGAGCGTGTGTCTTCTTGTAAGAATTCGACCGTGAGAATGTCCGTAGGATTTCCACTTATTTCTTAATGTTCAGAAATTAGTTTTGTTCCACACTTATCTATAAGGGAGACTTGGATGTAGAATCTCTATTCCATGCAAACATATGCTAAGCTGCAAATTAAGGGTTTTACCTCTATAGCAAAAAGGGAAGTATGAATATTGGTAGATTAGGTCATGGTAATACACAAGGCGTCGAATAAGTTATGGCTCAACAAAATGGAAGTTAATTTTTTTTTTCATGAAACAGTTTTGGGTGGGTGAACTGGTTGTTGGCCAGACTTTCCTCAGTGTGGTCACTAAAGTTCCAAGGGATAGAGGCTCTGCCACCGACACCGTGTGGCTCGAGGGTTGGCACTGTGATTTCATATCCAGAGCAAACAAGGAGAAGCAGCCTATAGGTGCCTGGGTGGCTGATTTTGACCGTCTAGTCCCAGAAGCAGAACGTATACTTCTGCCTGCCTTGTGTTGGCTCCTTCTCAGTCGTAAGCCTTCAACTAAGTGCAGTGTTTGGTCTTGCTTTGTGCCCAGGAAAAATAGTTGGGTAAACACTTCACAAGCCTCTCACCTCACCCATAAGAAATCCAAATCCCTATCACAAGGGATAGGTGTCCAATACCAGCATCTTCAAACTTTCTTCAATCTTCCCTCTGCTGATTTTGGTCCTGCCTCGCTGCCTTCTTTCTATGCTTTGAACTTAACCAACTGTTTCATCCCAGGCTTTTGCAACTCCTCTTATTCTGTCTGGAACCTTTCTTCTCAGACTTATTTCCATCTCACTCCCGCATCCCACTGAATTATCTGTTCAAATGTTTTCTCCTCAGATAGATGACCCACGGCCATATTTGCACACCTTGCATATTACTCTTGACCATTCCCACCACTGTCAAATCTCTTTCCATCTTTGGCTTTTCTTCGTAGAACCTATCACACATTCATCTTTTCATGTCCCGGAGAAAGTAAGCCACAGGGTAGCCCTAATTACCTAGAAAACTGTCAGAATAGACACGCAATTAATCCCACTTCATTTAACTAATTGATTTGGATAGAAGTACTCTTGATGGTATAAAAAGCTTGCTTTCTCATACCATTCTGTGAACCAAAGCCTTTCCACTCTAGATTTGGTTTCTGAAAGAACAGTTCCCAGATGTCTGATATCTGCACCCCTTATTTGTAGGATGGGGATAATTATGTACCCGTTGCCTAGAGGGATCAGCACCCTCGCAGGAGACTGATACGTAAAACAGGAAGAGCAGCACGCGGCACACGTGTAGGCCCAACGGGTCTCAGCTGCGACTGCTTCTGCTGCCGATACCGCCTCTCTCAGTTACAAAATGGAAATCATTGAAAGTACAAAAGAGGTGAAACCTCTTAATCATGAACACATTTCTAAAGCTTTATATGTATTACATTAGATATCTAGATTTAGGAGGACAAATAAAGCATCTGCCATATACCCATCTGCCTCCCTGAGGATAAAATAAAAACTGGGTAAGTTCTAAATTGCCTTTCACCTCTTTAGGCTGTTGTTTCATAAGGAAATACCCACGCTCTAAAGCTCTCCAGCACCAGTGCGATTGCCATAAGGGAGCACTTTAAAATGTTACAGTTACTCCTGCAAAATGACTTATTTGAGAGAAAGCAGACCGAAATCCTGATAACAACCTGCGTGTGTCTAATAGATGACTGAGCAAGACAGAGATTTCTGTTTGGGTTTAACTTTAAAATTAAGAATACATTCAATCACACAGTCAACAGATTGTGTCCGGTGTCCAGCTGACAGACTTATTAAAAGCGACACAGTTATGCTACTTAATCCAGTGTCTTGGAGGGATTTTGTGAAAAGCTACTATCAAACAGTCCCTGTGAGCAGATCCATTGGAGAATGGCTTCCAAACAGTAACAGAGCCTGAGGGTTTTAAAACTAGTAAAAATGTTGAAATAACTGTCTTATAAAAAAGGAATTGTTCTATATGCCTTTGTGGTGAAAATTTTAAAAACGAAGTTCTCCACTGAGTCTTCAGTGTAAATATCAAGTTCTCTAATGCTCCAAATAACTTCCTAGATTCAGTATTGAGTTACCAG
>PVIC010029184.1:0-22670 GCA_004025085.1 Thryonomys swinderianus
ACACACACACACACACACACACACACACACACACACACACACACACACACACACACAAGGAAACCATCTTGTTTGCAACACTGGGAAGAGAACTGTAGATCATTTTGTTCTATGAGATTAGGCATAGAAATACAAGTACCTAGTGATTTCATTCCCATGTAAAATATACAAAAATCTGATCCCATCTGAGATGAGAATAAAAAGATGATTGCAAAGGTGAAAAATAGCATGAAAAGGGAGAGGTCAGGTTGACCAATAGGTACTAAGTTACAGTTAGATAAAAGTAAGAAATTCTGTTGTGTTACTGCACTGCATGGTGACTAGAGATAAAATAATATCTTTTATATTTTAAAACCCCAGAAAATGGATTTTGAATGTTTCTATTATCAAAGAATAATAAATATGTATTGAAATAGATATGATTAAACTGATTTAAACACTGCACATATCAAAGCATCATGTGATGCCACATTAATATGTACAACTTTTGCCTCACAAATCTTTACATGTAATTCACATTTTAAAAATATGATAAATATGCACAATGGAATGTTACTGTCTTAAAAAAATAAGAAATTCTGGTTTTTACAACATAGAAAACTGAGTTTATATTATGCTAGTTAATTAAACAGCACAGAAAGACCAGAACTATAAAGTCACATTAATATGTAAAAGCTAAAAACATAGAGCTTCTAGAAGTAAAGAACAAAGCAGTAATTTCCAGAGGTGGAGCATAATTTAGATCAAGAAAGGAGAGATATTAGTCAACAGGCACAAAATTGAATGAGATTGAATAAATAACTTCCAGTGTTCTAGTTTATGACAAAATCATTATAGTTATTACCAATGTATATTTAAAAAACAGCTTAAAAAGAATTTTTAAATGTTTTAACCACAAAAAAATGTATTTGAGGTGATGAGTACTCTAACTTGATTTAATTACTTCAAAATTAATATATTTATCAACTCATTATCGTACTCCTTGACCATATATATATATATATATATATATATATATATATATTTTTTTTTTTTTTTTTTTGAGACAGGGTCTCACTTTGTAGTTCAGGCGGGCCCTGAGCTCATTATGTAGCCCAGGCAAGCCTCGAACTCAGCAATCCTCCTGCCTCTGCCTCCCTAGTGCTGGGACCACAGGCGTTAGCCACCATGCCTGGCACTGTGGTATGTGGTATTGATTGCTGGTGGGCGTGAGTCTCCACACCCAGCATTCTATGTGGTTACTGGGACCAAACTCAGGACCTTGCGCTTGGGAGGCAGGCGCCAGAACCACTGAACTAAATCTCCGGCTTCAATATATTTCTTTTCTTTTAATTTACTCACACTAATACTAACTTTCAATATGCATTTATACATGTGTCAATTCCAAAAAGCTGTGTGAGGAAGTAGAAAGATTATTTCATAACTAATTATGAGATAAGCATTATTTTAATATCAAAGTGAAATAAGTACTTTATAAAATATAAAATACACTTACATTAACACATATACAACAATTATCATAATATTAGCAAATCTATTCCAGCATTATATAAAATAACATATATGTTGACTGATTGGGATTTATGCTATATTGGTAGCAATATTTTAAAATCCAGCATTCATTCATGACAAGTAAAAACACTCAGCAATCTTAGCAGATCCTCTTAAATTAATAAAAATGCATATTAAGTTCTATAGCCCACATCATATTTAATGTAATGGTATTTTCCTTCTCAGATCAAAGAATAAAAAGAGTGTCCTCTCAGCATTGCCATTTAACCTTCACCTTGAATCTTATTGGTACAACAAATAATAATAAACAAGAATAATTTAAAAAACATAGATTGGGATGGAGATTTAGCTCAGTGGACCTGGCACCTGCCTAACATGCACAAGGTACCTGGTAATCACATACAACAATAATGGGCATGATGACTCTTGCCCACCAGCAATCAGTACCACATACCACAGTGCCAGGCATGGTGGCTCGTGCCTGTAATCTCAGCACTGGGAAGGCAGAGGTAAGAGGATTGCTGAGTTCGAGGTTTGCCTGGTCTACATACTGAGCTCAGGGCTAGCCTGAAATACAACGTGAGACCCTGTCTCAATTAAAAACAAAAACAAAACATGGATTAAGTACTCTGTCTGTATATTACAACATGTATGCAAAGAAAATCCTAAAGTGTCAATGAAATATAATCTTCAAAAATCTTAAATGAAGATACCAGTCATTAGATCCAGGATTGATACACAGAATTTAATTTTGTCCCCCATGTATGAGCAAATTTGAAAAATAAAGCCCAAGAAAAAATAAGTATAGATCTAGATAGGAAATCATTAAATCATTACTAATATTTTGGACAAGATTATTTTGGCATTACATTCTTTCATGACTATTGAGGGGAAACTCCCATATTAGAGTTGAATTGGAGATGACAAAATATTTTTTCATTTTATTTAATGCAATTGTGCTCTTAGTCATAAATTTTCTTTAATTGTTTACTTTTTAAATGCATGGACAATAATCTGAGCGCTTATAGTTTTCCATTGTTACCACACATTTTAGGATCCTTATAGGATCAGTCAGAACCTGTAGCTGAAAGTGACAAAAAACCTAAAAATAAAGAGGAAGAAAAGGAGAATACGTTGCTTATATAATAACTAAGCCATGCCAAGGACACATGGGACTCTGATTTAAGTGCAATCGGAATCTAAAACTCATTTCTCACTTGGACTTTATCCTTTTCATCTTTTGTCTTTGCTTCTTTGTTCTTGTCGGTCCCCTTTTAGGCCACCCTTTGTGACACGATTGGAAACACAGCCTCCGATACTCAAAAACCTCGCTTCCCACACTGCTCTCATTCCAAGACTGGCCGTCTTTCTTCACCGAGAAAAACCTTGGCGATACTCTGTATGAGACATGCATAGCTAAACACGCCTCACATTATATATTCATGTATGTTTCTAATTTATTTAATCATTCAAAATATTATGTGAAGTTTTATCACCTTCATGGTACTGCTCTTCCAGTTACTGGGGATAAAACAGACAATAAAGCACACAGTCTCTGATATAATTTATAATCCAGTGCAGTGCAGAGACAATCATCAGATAAAATTAAGATCAGTATAAAGCTGAAGAGCTTCTGCAGAGTGAGGGGGAGATGTGATGTGTGGTGTGAGCAGGGAAGGATTCCCTGATAAAATGACATTTAAGAAAAGATTTGAAGGGAATCAAACCCATATGGGTGTCCATATGGCGGGAGTGGGAGGACACAGGCACTATCTTTCAAAGAACAAGTACCTTTCCAGCCCGCACTGGGCAGATTCTAAAATAATAGATTGGTTGTGCCAATTCCATTGCTTCTATTTTTCTTTCCTTTGCAATCACCACATTTGGACTATTATGATTTATTTCACTGTTAAAGGTATATATGTGACATAAAAATTATTTGTCCTCTCAAAGTTTGAAAATAATCATTGGATAACTACTCCTGACATAACATTTAAAATGTTTTCCATAATTGAAGAGAAATATATGTTAGAAAAAAGGATCACAAAAATATAGTACTATTACAGTCTCCATTATGGTCTAGCAAAATTGCTTTTAGTAGAGAAGGTATATAATAAATTAGTAACTGTTTTTCCACCTAAAATGTGCTAAATATGTGACATTCAGAACGTCTTATTTTAACCCCAAGAATATATAAACAGTCACTTATGCTAATTGTAGTACTTTGTGTAAATGTTTTATTTTGTCTTGTTTTAGATTTTGATATTTAATGTGCTTGGCATAATAAATAAGATATAAAAAATGAAGTGTCAAAGGTTCATCTTCCTCTGCTCTTAATTTAATAGAGAAATGGTTCAGTCTGGTCTCTTACTCCTTTACTGGACTCTAATCTTCCTGTTTTGTAGGAAGCCATTTCTCTTTTCCAAGTGCTACAGTATTATGGGTGTCCTCCCACCTCTTCAACTGCAGAAATCCTCTAATGGATGTTATGCATGGTACATGCAAACTACCTATGAAAATGTCATTCAAAAGTAAGATAAAATATTATAAGGAACATTTGCACTCCATTATTACTTGGTCTGTTTGTCAAAAATTTCCTAAACAGTGTGCCATTGGCACGAAAATAGACACATAGACCACTGAAATAGAAGACACCAAAACAGCCTCACGTAGCTTTAACCATCCTTCTTGAAAAAAAAGGGTCTGAGTCTTGATAGAGGTTAAATAGGCTTTTCAGCTGATGGTGCTGTGAAACTAGTATTTGTTAACAAACTGGATATGTTATCCATATATAGAAAAACCCATTTTTCTTACCATGTAGTAAAGTAAAGTCAAAATAAATCAAATACTTAAATATAAAAACTGAAACGTTGAATCTGTCAATAGACAAAATAGACAAAACACCTAAAGATGCAAGCATAGACAAGAACTTCTTCAACGGAACAATAATTGCACGAAATTAATACCAAGAATCAAAAAATGTAATTATATTAAATAAGAATGGGAAAAGTTTTGCCAGATATTCCCTTGGTAGGAACTATTAGAATATATAAAGAACTCAAAAAAACTTTATACCTCCCTAAAAAGCAAAAGGCTCAACTAAAAGGGGGTAACTGAAATGAACAGACACCTCTCAAAAGAAGTAAAACTAGGCAGTAAGTGCCAGAAAAATCGCTTGGCATCTTTGGCCATGAGGGACATACAAATCAAAACAAAACTGAGGTCCCATTTTATTCTAGAAAGAATGACTATCAGAAAGGGCCCTGAAATAAAAATACCGGCAAGGATGTGAGAAAAATTGGAACCATCTGCATCACATTTGGGAGTGTAAACTAATGTAACCACTAAAGATATCAGTATGGAGGCTCCTCAAAAAAATATATATGAAATAATAGAAAAGGGGCTGGTGGTCTAGCTCAAGCGGTACCATGCCAACCTTGGATGCACAAGGGCCCAAGTTTGATCCCTGGTACCACAAAAAAAAAAAAAAAAAAGAAATTATATGAGACACAGCCATACCTCTTTGTGTATCTTCAGGGAAGGGTTAAAGTCAGAATATTATAACCATACAACATATCCATGTTTATACAATTGACAAAAAGTAAAGTATGGAGACAGCACATCAGTAGGTGGGTGGATAAAGAAAAGATGGTGTATATACACACAGTGTAGTAATGCTTGGCAGTAAATATGATAAATTTGAGTCCATTTTAGGAAATAGATGAAACTTGAGAGCTTAGCATCAAATGAAGAAGTCAGATGCAAAAAGTTAAATATCGGGCTGGAGGGTTAGCTCAGTGGTTCTGGCGCCTGCCTCGCAAGCGCAAGGTCCTGAGTTTGATCCCCAGTAACCACATACAATGCTGGGCGTGGTGACTCACGCCCACCAACAATCAATAGCACATACCCCAATGCCGGGCGTGGTGGCTCACGCCTGTCATCCCAGCACTTGGAAGACAGAGGCAGGAGGATTGCTGAGTTGGAAGCTTGCCTGGTCTACATAGTGAGCTCAGAGCCAGCCTGAACTACAAAGCGAGACCCTGTCTCAAAAAAAAAAAAAAAAAAAAAGTTAAATATCACATGACTTCTTTTCTAAAAGAAACAAAACATATACATAAAGACCAAAATAAAGACAAGATGTTAGAAAAGAGAGAGATAGATGTTTTCAAAACGAAAAAGGAAAGCTGGGCAAGAGGGAGATGGAATCACAGAGGAACAAAAGCAGATAATGGATGTAGGTACTGATTTCCCAAAACAAATGTAATAATCATGCATCACAAACATACACTAATAAAACAGAATTAAATGTTTTAGATTTACAAATCACTGGCTGTTATGATTGCTTTGTGGTGCCTTATAAATTTTTTTAAATTGAATTCTTTATTGGTACAATTTATATACATCTCACAATCACACATAACATTGGGGAATTTGTACCAATATATGACACAGTCAATTCTCATTTTTACCCATATCCCCACCCTCCCACACCTCCCCACCCCCTATATACATGCTCTTTTATTTTCTTTCAGAATCCTATTTATTCCTTCCCTCATTACATCCCCACACCAAATTTCCTTTGCAAATTTCCCATTCTACAAAAACTGTCATACTTTCTAGAGAGGTGCCTTATAAATTTTAAGATTATTTTTCCTATTTTTGTGAAGGATGTCGTTGATGGTGTTCATGTTTGCACTACCTTTAATAATATAATCATTTTAACAATATTGACCCATGAACCCAGGATATTTTCTATGTTCTTATGTACTCTACAACTTTTCAATCACAGTAAGTTATAATTTCAGTCTCACAGCATGTCAGTATGTTATAATTTCTATTGTAAGGATGTTTTGCTTTTCTTGATTACACTTATTCCTAAATATATTAATTTGGTAGGTGTTGGAAATGAGTTTACTTTCTGATTTCTTTTTCAGAGTTCATTATAAATTTTAAAGAGTGCTACTGTTGCTGGGTGTGGTGGCTCACGCCTGTGATCCCAGCACTCGGGAGGCAGAGGCAGGAGGATTGCTGAGTTGAGGCTCACCTGGCTACATAGTGAGCTCAGGGCCAGCCTGGAGTACAAAGCGAGACCCTGTTTCCAAAAGGGAGAAAAAGCGCTACTGTTATTTGCATATTGGCATTGTAGCCTTCACCTTTGCTAAATTAAATTGTGTGTTCTAAAAGCTTTTTTGGAGTTGTTTTCTCCATGTACAGAATGGTAAATACTGCTTGCAAAATTTAATTTTCTCCTAAGTGATATCCATTATGTACTACTGTTGCTTAAGTTTCCCTCCCAAAGTCTTCCAGTAGGCTATTGACGAAGAGTGCTAACGAGGTTGACTATATCTTATTTTAGAACAAGTGATTTCAACTGTCTCGCATGTAGTGTGATACTGTGAGATGGATTGCTTTCATATTTCGAAATAAGTTCCTTTACATTTAACTGGTTGAGATTTTTACCAAGAGGTGATATTGAAATTTACTGAATCTTTTTTCTGCACCTACCAAGTTATCATGGTTTTTGTTCTTCCCTCAACTGATATGGTGTTTTCCATATATTGATTTTCCTATGCACTTCTGGGATAAATCCTACTTCACGACTTTGTAGATGGGAAAGCTAAGCAAGTTTAGTGCTTGTTTACATGTTCACTATAACATAAGCAACTAATCCTTCTGTCTTCTTTGCTGCCTTAGTGTCTGTTGCTTCTTTCTGTTTATTTGTGAATGTATTTTATGTATTTTTCTGTGGGAACAGATTTTCTTTATGTGGAAACAGCTGCATATATTTCACAGTGTCCATAAAAGATATAAATTCAGTCTTTATCTCTTTAGAGATCTATCCCTTTATCTCTTTTGTAAAAATCCTCCTCCTCAAAGATGTCACAGCTCAAAAATATCTTCCTGCAAGTTCAGTTAGCATTGAACTTTATGATACTCTTCTTTTAAGATTTTAGGTCTTAGTTATTGCAACATTTCCCCTGGTTCTCCAGACTTACAGGTAGTAGCTACTTTCATTATTTGCTTATTTCAAGATATGATAATTTTCAACTCCTCTCTCTCTCTCTTTTATTCTCCAAGGTAAAAGTTAGCTCTCTGAATGCTGCTTCATTAGGTCTGTAGGATTTCATTATTCTTGTTCAATCTTTTTCTTAAGTTTCCTCCCTTTCCAGAATACTTTCAAATAACATATACTCAGTTCCTAAATTATTTCCTCTGCTGTACAATCTCTATTCCCATTTAACACTCCTTCATTGCATTCTTAGTGTCACAATTTTTTGCTGGATGTTTTTATGTTTATGTTTTATGTTTCAATTTCATGTAGACTCTTGATTTTGTTTGTGTAGCTTTCTCTGACATCAATTTTGTCTTTCTGTGTTTTCTCATAGATCACTAAGTTTTCTTTTCTTTTTTTGAAGCAAGGTCTTGCTTTGTAGTTCAGGTTGGCCCTGAGTTCATGATATAGCCCCAGCAAGCCCTGAACTCACAGCAATTCTCCTGTCTCTTCTGAGTGCTGGGTGTTGGGAGCCAACATACCCTGCATTGTGATACACAGTACCCAGGCATCAAACTCTGGACCTTGAGCTTGTGATGCAGACACCACAGAAACACTGAGTTAAAACTCTGGCTGATCACTAAGCTTTCTTAAAAGAATAACTTTGATTCTTTTGTCAAGCAATTTGTAGGTGCAAACTTCTATGGAATGAGACAGAAAACTATTATTATTTTGCTGGTTCTTGCACCTCTTCTTTGTTTTATTAATTTTTGGCATTATTTTGATGTCTGTAGTATTAATGGACACTTTTTCTGAAAGAATCTCCATTGTCATTGGTATTTTACTTTTGAAGAAGCCAATGGGCTCCAAATTAAATTTTCTACATTATATTTGTTATAGTTATGAAATTATGCAGTTCATCATTCAATATCTTTTCAATCCTCGTGCATATAAATCAGTTATCTCCTCTGAAACTATGGCTTTTCATAAACTGAGGTAAAATAACAATGGTTTTTTTGAACGAATTTCCCAACTTACTTTCTCCTGCTTTCTCAGTAAATGGTGTTTGAGGTAATTAGTATATAATTATAGTATCTTTATATCAAATGTGAACATATGTCTGTCAATATAATTAGTTTCCTTGGAACGTTCAGCAGTTTTTCAAGTTTGAATATTCAACAGGAGTGTCTCATCCACTAAGTGCTGCATGGAGCCGCTATGCATCTGTCAACAGCAATGGGATTTTTAAAGCAAGAATTCACAATGGGAACACAGCCCATTAAAATATCAGTGCTGTTCCTATGGGAATATGTACTAACACCAAGACTTTCTGCTATGTTCGCTTCATGTCTTAGTAAATCATTCACAGTGAGAATGTGTCCCAGATCCTTTCTAGCGCCATACATAATTCTGCTCACATGTGTTATTTATGCTAAAAGTAAAATTCAATATCCCCACAGAATAGTGGTTAATTCCCACCTCAGTGTTCAGCAGAGATAAAAGAAGATACATAGAGTGGTGCTCAATGCCTTTCAACTCAACCATAAGACTAGTAGTGACAGCAGAGATTTATCAAGGCATATTTGTAATTTTCTTTTGCTTATGACTATATAATCCTTACTGAAAGATTTCTGTTTCCTAGCTATTGCTTCCTACCAGTAGTTTTGTCCCCTCTGTGTCACTGAGAGATTAGTTCCTGGAGCACCACTAAAGGAGACTTCCATCCCTTCAAACAACCTAATCGGATCAATCTATAGTAGCTCTGAGAAATATTTTAGCAGACTTGAGCTGTGAGTGCTGTTCCTAGTGCATGGACACATCCTCAATTAGTACAAATGGCTCTAATTTACATCCCGATATCTACTTGGTAGTCTTTTCATTAAGATACCCAATCGAAGAAAAATTGTCTATTTCCTTGGAGAGATTTAAGAAAAATATGTCCTTAGAATCCTTGGTAAAATATAGCAAAATTTTATAATTTCAATATTTTTGTTGTTGATTTGTTTATGGTCATTTCATGTTTGTGGATAGACTTACTGCTGAATCATTTTATAATTATATATTTATTCAGCTTTCACATTTGCTTTACATTGTTTCAAACCATTACCAGTTTTCTACAAAATCATCTAATTTGCCAAATTTAACTATTTGATATGCCAAATCCATCAGTTAGAAGTCATTAATATTTTGGTGTCTTTAAATTTCATGGTTTCTACGTTTGTCCCTTAACAAAGACTTTTTTTTTTTTTTTTAGACAGGGTCTCACTTTGTAGTTCAGGCTGGCCCTGAGTTCACTATGTAGCCCAGGCAAGCCTGGAACTCAGCAATCCTCCTGTCTCTGCCTCCCGAGTACTGGGATTACAGGCGTGAGCCACAACGCCCAGCACTGTGGTATGTGGTATTGATTGCTGGTAGGTGTGAGTCACCACGCCCAGCACTGTATGTGGTTAGTGGGGATCGAACTCAGGACCTTGCACTTGCGAGGCAGGCACCAGAACCACTAGCTAAATCTCTGGCCCAACAAAGATTTTTTGTGTGTTTTCAAAAAATAGATTTTTTTTGCTCTGTTAAGTCTCTCAATTTATATTCAACCTATTAAGCTTCTGTTTGAACTTTATATTTTTCCATTCCATTCCCTCTGCCTTTGGATTAGTTCTGTTTATCTTTTTACTTTCTATGTCTAAGTTTTCTCATTCATTTTTAGTTTTCCTCTCTGAATGCAAGCTTTGCCCTCCATTGCACTTTAATTTGTTTTAACTCCACTCATTTGTTTTGTGCAAATTTGTCATTTTTTCTAGCATTGTCTACTATGTATTGTATTTTGTAGTATATTTCACATACAAGATTTTTGTTACACAGATGAAAAACAAGGGCAACTGCTTCAATCCACAGCCTTGTTTCCAGATTTTTTTCATTGTTTCTAGCATGTAGGGATTTTTTATTATGTTCCGGCAAATTCAGTTCTGCATTGAAAACACTGTTTGTTCTGTTCTGCGCAATATTATTTGATGTTGTATAATAGGAGAATGCGAAGGCTTTCTAGTTCACAAAATTGCTGGAAATAATAGCATTGTGCTATTCATTTTTATTCTGTTCACTGCTGTTCTCGACCCCATAACTTGAACAAAGGGGATGGATATCCACCTTTGTGAGTAGACTCTTCTCACGCAAAGGTTCAGTTTCCTTTCCACTCCTGACTGTTCTCTTCTACTTTAATACTTTTCTCCTTTCAGTTTTGAGTGACATATCCTGATTTTATTCTTTTCTTTTTGCTTACTCCTGTTTTCTTACCCAGCATCTGTCCCCACTATTGAAGTGTAATTCTTGAATTTTATGAGGCTTATTTCTAGACATGCTGTTTTTGATCTCTGAAACTGTATTTTTATTATGTTACCATAGTTCTTGATATTTAGCATTCCATTCTTCACTTGCACTAATGCTTTTAATATTCAGCTTAAGTCTAGCATAAGAATCATTGAATGATGTTGTTTCTCCAAAAGCTATGTGAAGACATATTAGTGTGAACTGTGGAAAAGAGACAAGGGGAGAGATATAATGAGGCAGAGGGAGGGGACTCAATGGTCAAACTCTCTCTCCTGTGGAATTGGTCATTCATAGAGCTGAAAATTTGAGAAGTAAAATAAGAGGCTACAGAGCTGAAAATTCCCCAGCTAATGGGTGACAAGCTGTGTAGACAAAACTACTGGTCAGAGATCAGTGGCCAAAGGGTCACTGATGTAAAAATTTTGTGTGTGGGGGACTCACACACACCACATAGACCTCCAAGAAACCAAAAACTTCTTGAATCTCCCTTTTGTGGGCCTAATCTCAGTGATTAATTTATTTAGTCACTTCCTGACAATCTGGAGAGTACAATGAATATATGGAAACCTACGCAGAACTAAGAACATACAATGACAAATGCCAAGAAGGAAGCATTACAGAGAGCTAGCGTCACTTGATGCACAGGGGAAGAATGAAGTGAGTGGTTAGAAAACAGCAAACAGCTGATGAAAATCATCCAGAGTGAAACACACCAAGAAACTTAATTTAAAAATGACAAACAGCATGCACATGTACCATATGGAACACGGTGAGTGGATCTAACATATGAGAAGTAACTGAAAGAATGAGAAGGGATGGGAAATAATGAAGACAGGCTAGACCTTCAAAATGTTAGAAAATCAGTTTTAAGAAGTTCTATGAATACAATTGCAGTGAATGTAAATCAAGTGCCGAAAACCTGGATTCCTCAGGCATGAAGGAGAACCCTACAGGCAGACAGATGAGAGGAGAGAACATGTTTCTTTAAAGGAAGTAAAAACATGATTCACAGCTAACTTCTTGACAAACACTAAATCCCACGCAAAAATAAAATTTCATCTCTTTGTTATCAAAATAAAATAACTTCTACCTTAGAATTTTGGATGTGGCAAAAATTTTCCCTTCTTAAATGAAGGTGAAATATGAAATAATTTTGTAGCAAAATCTCAAGAACTAGCACCAAAAGAATGGTACTGAAGATATTAATAAAGGATCATTTGGGGCAGAGAGAAGCACAGATATTCAGGATGAAATTTAAGAACAATATAGAAAAATGTAAAAATGAACTGATTCTAAAAAGCAATAATGATCTCTTATGATTTAACATATATAAACAATTGCTGGTAACACTTGTGTGGTTTTATAACTCGGTAAGACAATTTTTACATTTTAATGTATTTCAATTTCTTAAATATTTAAGAAGTGACTACTTTTCTTTCTTTCTCTTTCTTCCTTCCTTCTTTCCTTCCTTCCTTCCTCCTTCCTTCCTTCCTTCCTTCCTTCCTTCCTTCCTTTCTCTTTCTTCTTTCTTTCTTTCTTTCTTTCTTTCTTTCTTTCTTTCTTTCTTTCTTTCTTTCTTTCTTTCTTTCTTTCTTTCTTTCTTTCTTTTCTTTCTTTTTCTTTCTTTCTCTCTTTTTGGTCACTTGCTGAGACAACAGTGGTCTTTCACCTTCAAATTTGTCTTTCTCCTGTTGTTCTGTCAGTTTGATTCTTAGACTTTTGGGATATAAATTTGTTTAATCATATTTTGTCAGCTACTTGCTACTAAATTCATTTAGCTCTAGTAATAAGTTTTATCTGAAAGTATATTTTATTAATATAGGGTATATTATATAGGGTAACAATTTCTGTCAATTCTGACATATCTTTTCATCATCTAATCTTTTACATACATATATTTCAGGTATTTTATTAACTAATATAATTTTTATTTGTTGATTAAACTATGTATGAAGGGTCAGCAAACCATGGCAAGTGGCTAAATCGGCTGCACATTGTACCTTGTAAAATCAGTCTTGTTAGAGACAAAAGACAATCATATTCATTTGATTAAAAATTTTCTTTGGCTGGTTTCATGGTTTAGTAAGGAGCTGATCAGGTGTGAGAGAAGTCACTCAGCTTGGGCTGGGAATTGAGCTCAGTGGCACTGTGCCTACCTTGTAAGCACAAGGAAGGGCTTGACTTCGATCTCCAGTACCATGAAGAAAAAATAAATAATCAAATAAAAAAATAATTCATGTGGCTAATAGAATCCAAAGTAATGTCCACTCAGGTCTTTATAGAAAATTTTTATTGATTCCCACTGAAATTGAGAGATTTTTAAATGTCTATTCTAACGTATACATCTTTAGTATAGTTGGATTTTATTAAATCTATCATTTTACTGAATTTTACACAATGTTCCCATCTATTCTCAATCTGTTTCCTAATAACATTTTTAAAGCAATGAAATATTTCATTATTCCATGTCCTTTATAAGGGAAAGAGAAATTCATTGAAAAATTATTAAAATGATAACTGTAGTTGCCTTTAAAATGCAAATTTTATTGAAGCTCATTGACTTCATGGATATTCTAAAATTAATAAATCTTCTTTGTATGTTCTCTAGAACTAATCTTCATCAAAATTCAGGATCCTTCACCCATGCTCACACATAATGTGTTACACTTTGGTCATTGGGAAAGAAACCCAAATCCTCTGATGTTCTTTCTAGGTTTACTTGATTAAAAATTTCAAGCTTTTCTATTCCCTAAAATGGTTTTGGTTCCACATTTTTGCCATAATATTAGAGTATACTTTCATTAGAATAGGCGCCATGATTGTGAATCTCACATTTAAAGAAGATATATTTAAGTCCTTCCTGTGGGAAGAGATATGTCTCCTTTGAGGCCTAAGAGGCTTAAAGCAGGCTATCATAATCCTTTCTATTTAATTTATTAAGCAGAACCTCCTCTTCAAATAGTAGTACTAAGGCTGAACGAAATGTTGTAAAATGCATGATTAACTACAACATCCTTCCTCTGGGTTATTTGAAAATAAGGCAGACATAATTAGTTGCTATAAGGTTAAAATCAAATTAAAAACAGAATAAAGTATAAATTTTAAAATTTATTCCTAACAGTTTGAAGTATTTAAATCTAATGTTGTTCCCTAAAATTATTTGTACATAGAAAATAAAGGAAAGAATTACAGTTCTAAATATTTATATTCACACTGAAATGTAAATTATACTGTTTCTTAAACATATTCTGCACATATTTATGCTGTTTGCAAGGCAGCGGGAGAGAGTTTTAAGATCCCATTCCGAATAAATTTTAAAAACATTGATTGCTTTATTTCCTATGGAAATTCAAAGTACTTATCTTTACCATAAAATTTGAGAAGTCTCCAGTAAATTATTTCACTTGGTTTAACAACAAAATATTCCAAAATACATTTGACTGTGAGCTTTTTTTAGATCTGATCAAGAAAATAGCATTACCTGTACATTGCAGTGTAATTTTCATTGCTAGTGCAAATGGTCTTCTTCCCTTTAACAGAAGGTTTCTCACAGGGAAGACAAAGCTCTGGTAATTCGCTTTCACTAGCTTTGGTTGCTCATCTCTGGACTTCTGCGCGAGAGAAGGATCCTTTGCTTGTGTGCTTGACTTAGGTAATTTCTGGTTTCAGATATGAGAAACCCACCCTATTGCAGCAAAGCTCTTAGGAACTGGAATAAAAGGTAAACATGCTAATCTACCAATCGTCCCTCAAAAGGCTTATTAAACTGAGTGCACTTGTTTGAAATAGAGGCTTTGCATTAGAATCACCTAGAGAATTTCCAAAGATCCCCTGTTCTTTAGGTTCCAATGGAGAATACTGATTACCTTGGAGAACTAATCTGGCATTGTTAGTTTTTTGAAGCTCTATTACTGATTCTAATAGCACAGTCAAGGGTTAAGAACCACTATCCCAGTGCTTCTGTTTCATTGAAGGAAGTGGTTATAAATCATTTTCTCTCTTCTATCATTAACAGTATTACAGGCTTAAAATTTCACCTTCGTCTAAGTTGAAATTTCAGAGACATGAAATCAGATTAACAACAACAATTAACACTATTCCTTTTTTGCATATGATTTTTAATGCAAAAATTTTCAATTTTTTTTTTTTTGAGACAGGGTCTCGCTTTGTAGTTCGGGCTGGCTCTCAGCTCACTATGTAGCCTAGGCAAGCTTCGAACTCAGCAATCCTCCTGCCTCTGCCTCCCGAGTGCTGGGATTACAAGCATGAGCCACCACACCCACCACTGTGGTATGTGGTATTGATTGTTGGTGGGCGTGAGTCTCCACGCCCAGCATTGCATGTGGTTTCCAGGGATCGAACTCAGGACCTTGGGCTTGCAAGGCAGGCGCTGGAACCACTGAGCTAACCCTCCAGCCCTTTCAAATTGTTTTTAATTCTTCAGTATATTTTCTTCTATTCCTTTTAGGGTAATAACACATATATTAACTCAGTTCCACTGGATGTAGACAGAACCTAAAAATCCTTCAGAACTCAGACTTTAAAGAAACTCAAACACTAATTTCTTAGATACAGAGTATGAATCATCCATGAATTAATAGGTTATTTGACCTAACAGGTCAAATCACTTTATCAAAAGATTCAGAAAACATACTCAAAATTATGTATAAAAATTGAAAATGATAAAAATAGTCTGTTTAAATTTTAAAATTAGAATTTAAAACTTTCTTTAAATGAAACAAATATTACTGTAGCTATTGACTTAAATTTGGGGATTTTCATTCCTTCAGCAGTTATTTCTGAAGTCTTCTCTAATTTTTTCAATAGAAGTATTGTACAATAAATATATATTTAAAAGGAAATTACACACTTCTCAACTTCTGAAAATTTAACATTATCTTTTGCTCTGCACTGTTTTGTCAGAGATATTAGTATAATAAACAACATTGAAGATAATGGTGATGTCTTGTTCTAAAGTGAAGGATAAATTTCTTACTGTTCAGAAAAATAAAATGAGCAAGTGCCTCGGAAGCACTATTAGTGAGTTACTGAGGATTTCTGAGTCTTCCAGTTGTTCAGCTGCAATGTGTACTAACATGAACATGTTCAAGAAATTGACTTGAGCCCACCTTTTATTTTTCCATTTCAGAATTTAAAAAAAGTTGTTGTATCACTGGTTTGGAGGACTCTATCAAAGGCTGGCAAAAACCAAATACACATTTCTCATATTTCCTACCATGCTTCTAGGGCAGCGGACCCACCCTTTGCGCTGATTTTACCCAATTACTGGAGTAGGCCAAACAGGAAGCTCTGTGTCATGTCAGCAGTACTCTCCAGATTTCACGCTCACTCCAAGCAATCAAAGGAACCCATGAGGATCAAAAGGGCTCTTGCCAGACTTGAGATAATGCAAAAATGGTGGGGAGCAGGCTGGTGGCTTGTTAAACATCCCTCAAGTCCATGAAAACAACCTTCCAGAAGTTCTAAGGCAAGGATCTCTTTGGAAGATTTAGCTCTCATCAGGAAAAAATAATGTGATCAAATCATTTGTATATGATGTGTACAGAGGAGTTCATTTCAGTAGGTTAAATTTTTAATGGTAAGATATAAAAGAGGATTTTGAAATGTTTTAAAATTCTATTGGAATTTACCCTTAGATTATTCCTTCTGTAGCATACATACCTTTGTATTTTAGGAAGTGTTTTCTCCCATTAGCACATTAGAGATAAGAATGATACAAAGAGAGAAGTACTAGTCCATTTGTCATTTATTAACATTGAAAATTCAAATGTGTGATACTTTAAGGTCTCGATTTTTAATTCATTAGAAATAGATCTTAACTGGATAAAGAAGATGTTTTTTTAAATAAAATGGAGTACTATTCTGCCATAAAGAATGACAAGATTAATTTATTTATGTGCATATGGATACACCTGGAGGACACACTAATGAGTGAAATCAATAGATCACAGATAGCCAAATACCGGATCTTCTCACTGATATGAGCACCAGTAGATGCAAATGAGCTCTAGTAGTATGACAATCTTTTTAGAATGGGAAATTTCCAAAGGAAATTTGGTATGGGGATGTAATGAGGGGAAAGAATAAATAGGATTCTGAAAGAAAATAAAAAAAGCATGTATATAGGGGGTGGGGAGGTGTGGGTAGGGATATGGGTAAAAATGAGAATTGACTGTGTCATATATTGGTACAAATTCCCCAATGTTATGTGTGATTGTGAGATGTATGCAAATTGTACCAATAAAGAATGCAATTAAAAAAATAGATCCTCTTATCTTTAGGTCTTAAATGAAAATGTTTCATGTTATTTTAGTAAACTTTTAGTAGCAGCCACAAGCTCTGCTACTTAGAAGGCTCAATTTGTCAAATAGGTTTAAATCTCATGTTGCTTTTAACATTTTTCTATAATGCAGAGAAAAAGCTTAATGAGCAAACTTTTGATTATATGTAGGCTTCGTGATTATTTATGAATGTCAAAAAAGGTAACTCAAATTAATGCTACTGGCAGAACTCTCACTGTTAGGGTGTCTGCTCCCTCAAAATAAAAATCAGGTACACAGTTTATTCACATCACTTCTCTACTTATACTTAATTGTATTCATTATAATGCAATATTTTATTAATTATAAATAAGCCTACTGCTAGTGAATTTATAGTGGTGAATTTAATAAAATTGCTGGCAACTCTCCTGAAGCATAAAAATAATAAATATGTAGTTAATAAATAAAAATCTCTATATTACCCAGTGGAGAGAGAGGGGGAAGGCTTTCATGTTAAATATTATACATTCCATTGTCTTCACAAAACGGGCCAGGAGGGTGTTTATGGATCCAAGCAGTTCCACAAACCGCTGGCCGGGGTCTCTCAGGTAATGTAAGGACCAGTGCAAAGCCTAAAGCAGCTGACTCTCCGGAGAAACTATTTGGACTTCTACCAGGGCAAGTGTACTTTGGGCTTGAGTAAGATATCATGTATGTGAATGTAGTGTTTAATTTCCTTGTCCGTGTGGATTAGATAAGTATGAAAAGGTTTTTCAACAACAGCCTAAAAGAGAAACATCTTAAAGCTCTCGGAGAATTCATGATTTATATGAGATTATCTGACTAATGGAAATAGTATTACCAGACCATCACTTCAAGGATTGTTGACCTAACGAATTTCATTTTGAAATCATCTTTAATATATATAGTATATGCAGAGTATATGCAAGGGTTATACGATAAATGTAGGGTTGATGTTATTTTTGTTACTTTTGTTAAAGGAAGTAATTTTCAGTGTTTTAGCATAGGAGATTTGGTTTATGGGAGTTGAAACTGAATTTTGGGATTAAATGTCTACATCTGTCCATGCCATTTCATATGTCTTAACACACAGTCAAGCATTTGTGACACTAAACACATTTTTGCTGAATAAGAAAATAAGTGGTATGGTAAAAAGATAAACAATATATTAGTGTCACATAAAATATAGACTAAGAGAGGCCAGAGATTTAGCTTAGTGGTTCCAGTGCCTGCCTAGCAAGCACAACGTCCTGAGTTCCATCCAGGGTAACCACATACAACAATATTGGGGCATGGTGACTCATGCCTACCACCATCAGTACCACATACCACAATGCCAAATGTGGTGTTCACACCTGTAATCCTAGCATTTGGGAGGCAGAGGCAGGAGGATTGCTGTGAGTTCAAGGATTGCCTGGGCTACATAGTGAGCACTGAGCCAGCCTGAACTACAAAGTGAGACCCTGTCTATATATATATATATATATATATATATATATTATATAATAAATATATAATATACATAATTTTTACTTAAGTCCATAGAACATGTTATTTAACAAGATTTAAAAGCATATAATTAAAAGTGACTGCAGTAGAAAGGATCTATCTTTTTAACAAACCCTTCTCTAATATTTGGACAACTGTATGAGGGCAGTTTTTTTTTTTTTTTTTTTGAGACAGGGTCTCGCTTTGTAGTTCAGGCTGACTCTGAGCTCACTATGTAGCCCAGGCAAGCCTCAAACTCAGCAATCCTCCTGTCTCTGCCTCCCAAGTGCTGGGATTATAGGCATGAGCCACCACATCTGGCACTGTGGTATGTGGTATTGATGGCTGGTGGGTATGAGTCTCCACGCCCAGCATTGTATGTGATTATCAGGGATCGAACTCAGTACCTTGCGCTTGCGAGGCAGGCACTGGAACCATTGAGCTAACCCTCCGGCC
Source organism: Thryonomys swinderianus (assembly GCA_004025085.1). Classification (NCBI taxonomy): domain Eukaryota; kingdom Metazoa; phylum Chordata; class Mammalia; order Rodentia; family Thryonomyidae; genus Thryonomys; species Thryonomys swinderianus. Next base: position 19,075 of record PVIC010029184.1, read on the forward strand.
CTATGAGGGCAATTTTTAAAATTAGTAATCAGTTATAGAAGATATGAATTAGAATATATAAAAGAAAATCTACAGAGTACGCACCAGATCATACCTAATCACTCATTTTATTCATTCATTGATAAAATTTTTATAAACTTCCTAACAAATACAAAGTATTAAAAACAATTGGGACTAAAAATGCATTACTTTTTATAAGTGTTCTAAATGTTATTAAGCTTCCCAAATGAATAATGCAAGTTTTAAATTTTTAGGTAAATCTATCCATTGAAAAGTTTCATTACATGTTAAATGTAATGTTACAAGTTATGCATATGCAAAAAGCCCTAAAATTATTTAATAACAAGCAATTTACAAAATAAATCTGTGAAATAACTGATCTAAGTAAACATGTAGGTGTCTAATTTAACATCTTATATTTGAATTAAAAAAACAAGCTAAAATCTGTCTCTTCACAGACCTCTAATCATTTAAACATTGCATGCTACATAGATAATAAAACTTACGAAAACACCCTAAATTTTAATTCAAATAATTACATAGTGATGTGGGCACAGTGGCACAAACCTGTAATTCCAACTACCTAAAAGCTGAAACAGGAAGAGTACAAGTTCAAGACCAGCCTGAGGAATTTGTTAAGAACTATTTTTTTAATTTGAATCTTTATCGATACTTTATATACACACATCATGATCACACTCAATACTGAATATATGAAAAGAGCATGTACCTCAGGTGAAATGTCCAATGGATTTTCCCTCCCATCTTGAAACAGTTACATGTGGTAGACGCAATAGAGGAGGCAGGTGTTAAATTATTATAGGTACAGGACTAGGCTGGCTACAGAAAGAAGTTTAGGCTGTGAGGACACAGACCCTTTGGTGAAACTGTGCCATAATTAAGGGTCATCTTTGCTTGTGTGGTTGCCCCTAGAGACTTACAGTAACAGTATATGCATTTCCACACTTTAGGCAGCTAAATTAGAAATTAACCTACATTCAAAGAAGGACTGGGCTCTCAACAAAGTCAGTGCACAATAAAAACAACAGGACTGTGGCTGGAAGTGTGTTGGTAAAAGGGAAGACTTCGAGATAAAGTCACAGTGTCTACAGTTGCGTACTTCTCTAAAGGGCAGGCTGAGCTTGAGGCTAAACTGTCATCAGTGCCCTTCAGTGCATTAAATCTGGATATATGTTGGGCACCCAGGTCAGTCACCAGAACACCGGGAGTCACTTATTCCCTAAAAGGTTTTAGAAGTCAAAGATAACCAAGGTTAATTATCCTAACCATATATCCTTGCGGTGTGCTCAGTTTCCCCACTGAATCAATATTAGTTATGTAGCTATACTTGTAATCTCATACTTAGATCCACATTGTACTTGCATTGTGACTTTGCTGTATAAGTCACCTCTGACAAAGGGCCTTGTTGGTAACCCACTTGGGACCCCTCCTGTCTCTCAGGAGCTATCTCTTAATAAACCTTTCCTGCTCTCAACTTCTGTTGCCCCTTGGAATTAATTCTTCAATTTCTGGGGACAAAAATTCAGCACATGTGACATCTAGCAAGTTGGAGGTTGTGTTTCTCCTATATTCCACGTGAATATGGTGAAATGGCTATTTTAACTTCTTCCCTACATTGTAAGTCCTGTCCTAAAATTGGAAATAGTATTACTTCTAGATTAAACATTCATTAGAATGTAAAACACAAATCAACAAAAATACCTGGTAATGAAAAATAAATAGGCCCAAATCCACACCAATTTACAAACAGGTGATACATATTTTAGGTGAACTACTTCTTCTTTCAAAATTGTTTAGCCCTTACAAAATTATCTTTCTTAGTAGCATCTTAATTTTTCTGGTGGCATACAAGTGGAGTTAGGTGTGCTCATCTATAAAAATCAGACCACTCACTATTGGAAGACAGCACCTGCAGGAGCTGTAAGGTTGGATAAACAGATTACTTTTAGCTTGGTGGTACAAGATTTTAAAGTGGGTGATTGTCAGGAACTGTAGAGGGACTTGGTAGACATCTGCCCTGCCTGGCTGCCCTGCAGGTCTTTAACTGCAAGGATTATGGTACAAGGATTAGTGTGGATATCTTCCCTTCTTTATACATGCTACAATTTTGGGTGTGAAGGGTTGGTACCCAATAAAGGTGTGGCAAGCTCAGGGTATTGAGCCTTTTGCTGTTGCTGTTCAAAAAAGCACTCATAAGTGAAATAAACACATCACAGATATGTAAATTTCATATGTTTTCTCTGGTATGATAAACTGAAGATGTAAATGAGTTCTAGAATGCCTGATAGATATTGTGAACAGTAAATATTCAAAGGAAAATGGGGTTTAGGGTAAGTAATGAGGAGAAAGAAAACTGTGATGGTAAAAAAAGGAAACAAACCTTATGTATATAGGGGCAGGGGGTTGTAGGGGAAGGGGAAAAATGAGAATTGTCATGTCATTTACTGGTACAAATTCTCAGTGATAAGCATGATCATGATGTGTATATATAATGTACCAATAAAGACTCAAATTGAAAAAAATGAAGCAAGAGTTGATCCATAGCTCAGTCTGTTTCTCAAGATTCCAATGTGGTTGTGTGTTGGTTCTTAGTCCTTTTGCTGCTGGATTCATGGGGTACTGGAGCTTGCCATGAGGCTACACCCTCTTCCCCTGTCTCCCACAGGTAATACCATTTTCATTCTGTTCAGGTCTACTGGGGACTGGTTCAGAGCCTAGTGTACCAGAGTGACTTAGAGTGTTGAGCACTTTGGATAGCTTTTCACAAAGTTTAACACATTAATCTGTTGATATAAAGGTTATCCCCTTACATTCCAGGGGTGCACTTGCATTGTACAACATACTATTCTTGTTACATTGTCACTGTGCACGTGGTGATTTTTTTTTTAGGAATGCACAATTTATTTTAAATTATTTAATTTTGCTTCTTTGATGTGTTTACAAAGGAGCGTGGGAAGCTTTTTTTTTTAAATTGAATTCTTTATTGGTACAATTTATATACATCTCAAAATCACATATAACATTGGGAAATTTGTACCAGTATATGCCACAAGTTAATTCTCATTTTTACCCATATCCCTACCCACTCCCCCCTCCTCCCCCCTTATACCTGCTCTTTTATTTTCTTTCTGTATCATATTTATTCCTTCCCCTCATCATATTCCGTGTGGGAAGCTTTTAACCAAACTCTTATACATTTTGAAAGCGATCTGGAAAGAACAGTAAAACATCATTCAAAGTGTCAGCCAAGCACCTGCTGCACTACTAAGGAAAGGAGAAGTTGATGTACAGTACATCTGCGTTCCTTTTCTCTGGTCATAACTCATTAGAGATATCATCTGTTGACACTAAAAGCTAGTCCTATGAACTATGATGAATAGAACAGGAATTAAGTACTAGCCACATATTTGTGTATAAATACAATGAAAGCATTAGAGAGGGTTTTATGAATATATACTAAGGTGCTATGATACTTGTTTATAGATGGGTTTAACAAAGTGCAGTTTGGTTCATTTGGAGCTATGTAATTATATAATAATTATTTTCATCTTAGAAGCAATTATTTGGATGTATTA
>PVIC010029185.1:0-22687 GCA_004025085.1 Thryonomys swinderianus
GGAAGGAAGGAAGGAAGGAAGGAAGGAAGGAAGGAAGGAAGGAAGGAAGGAAGGAAGGAAGGAAGGAAGGAAAGAAAGAGTAAAGAAAGAACAATCCAGCAATGACAATAAGATACTTCTATAGCTGACATGTAACAACACACACCTGGGGAGGTTTGGGCCTACCGCCAGGGACTCTGACAAAGTGAACTTGCAGTCAGACAACTTTAAGAATACCAACTACTTTTATAATCTTATGGGTGGCCCAGAACTACACCCACATTGACATCTACATGTGGAAACTGTGGGATCTCAAGTGTTGTTGAGGCCAGTGTAGCCATTTCAAACTGTTTCATAGACAGGTGATGGAGACACTTGCCTTTCTGCCCATGTGATTATGGAATAACATTCTTTCCTCATTCTCAGTGCTTTTTTGTTATTACTTTGACACACTCACTCATGAGAAGGTTTAAATGATAACCAATTTTTATAAAATAGCATTTCTTTCTCTCTTTTTTTTTGTTTTTGTTTTTGTCTCTGTGTTCTGAAAGGTAATGGTTTTGGTTGTGAGACAATCATACTTTATGTCCTCCTCAGAAGTCTCAGCTGCACTATGCTGAATCTCTGTGAGTTACCAGCTCCTATCACAGTGATATTCCTTTATAGTGGATTGCTTTTACATACATATTTATTTTCTGGATTTTTTTGGCAATTGCCATATGATTTTTTTTTAATTAACAACTGGGTTATATGTTATTATGTGTTCCATCTGGAAGACACCAAAGATCAGTAGCTACAGAATATCAAAAAGTGTCAAATAAAAACAAATATCAACCTTCTAGTTCTTTTCTTAATCTTCTAGTTCTTTTCTTATTTTGAATACTGCTAAAATCCACCACATACTTCTGCAACCCTATACCAGACTCTCAGAGACCAGAGTGAGATGGATGTTGCTGGTAACTGGAGATTTGGATAAACAACACTCACACTGCAGCCCCTTTGTTCTCTGCGAAAATGCCAGTTATTTTCCTTCTACCAGGGCTATTTTTCCAGATGACTTTAGAGGTGGGTGGAACCACAGTATCAGTAGTTCTCATTTAGGCCAATTTTGCCACCCGGGGGCACATTTGACACTATCCAGAGATGTTTTGATTGTCACAACTAGTATCTGGTGTGGAGAGACTAAAAATGCTGATAGATATCCTCTGATACATAAAACAGCCCCCACAAGAAAGAATTATCCATTTGAAGGACAGGAAACCTTACACTGGATATACAGGAATGAAAACGAGAATTTAAATAATCAGGAGGAAGCTTACCTTATCCCTCATGGAATTTTGATTTTTACCCATGCAATGGCAGCTAATGCATCATTGCATTAAGCAAGACTAATAAGTTTAGTGGAGAGAAGTGGAATAAGATTGAATGAAGGTGGACAAAGAAGCTGAATCCAAAACTGTGCTGAGTATGAATTGCAAAAACAACCCCTCAAAGTTGATTTTTCCCCGTAATAGTCTCTTGTTCACAAAAATAACACTTCGCTTTGAAAATGTCCTTGTCTGTATTAATAAAAGTTTGTTCAAGTACAGCTGCATATTCAAACATTATGTTCTGCTATATCCACCTTGTTTTAGCACTCACTTAATTGAAGTAAGCTGAATAGGCCCACTTAATTCAGAAGTGAGGCTGTAATAATAGTAGACTGCATCAGGCATGTTGTTTTGTTGATTATGTTGATCTTAAGAAAAAAAAATGATAAGTCCAAATTTTAGAAACTTTTGTGAAAAGGCAATAACCAATCCTAGAATGGTTCTTGGAAGATGACAGTGAAACAAGCAATAACTAATAAAATGTCAGCTACATTCTGCATATGTATTATATCCCAGGCACTGTATTAGGTCCATTGTCTTTTTTAATTCATCCTACACTTAGAGGTGGATATTATTTTCCCTTTATTTGGGGAAGGAACCAAACTCATAAAAGACAAGTCCACTGCACAAGGACCCACACCTGGGAAGAAAAGACTCTAGCCTTGAGATCTGGGTTGATGATCTTCAGTCTATGTGGGTCTATGTCAGACAGACTTGAGAATTCAGATGCAGAGGAGGTAGCAGGTATTTGCCAATCAGGAGAATGGAAAGCTGGACACTAGATGTCAGAGTTGCCAGTGCAGAAACTACAGCCTTGCAGATCTTGTAGGGTCCTTAGTGATATTTCCTTAAACTTCTTATCTTATTTTAAACAAGAGGAGAAAGATCCAAAAGAGGTATGATGGTCATCAGGCCCCATTCACAGACAGCTCCTTTGTCCTTCTGTCTGTACCTGGAAGACGTAAACAAGTCAGCACTAGCACTGTTTCTCCCTGGCCACCATCAGCGCAGGAAATGCCAACCAGCTCCTTCTACTGATCTCAGTGATTTGCATCTTGAGGAAGTGGAGTCTTTTCTCTGGAATTTCCTTGCTCTCCCCTTAGACAAAGCCCCGGTTTGTTTACCTTTAAGCATAGCACACAGCAGTCAATTTAGTTATGGGGAGGACACATGTTGTAGACACCCTTTTTTTCTCTTTCTCCTCCCCCCACTCCTTTCTTCTTCTTAGCTTGTCTGGTTAAAACTCACTCAATGTTAAATCATCACACCAATGGGTTAAGATTTATTATGATGTTTATTTTGATGCATTTGCCACAGGATCCATTGTATGCTTCCACACATCTAACAAATAATTTTACCTAGAATAACCAGACACTGTTCAGGCTCTATTAGCCACAGTTGGATTTGAACCAGTGACCTCAAGGTGAGAGGCTGCACATCACGTTACTGATGCCTCAGGCCACAAAGTTCACTTGCTGCTGTTTCTTTAATGTAATTGCCAAGAGCAAGAGCAGCAGTGGGAATTCTCAGTATGTGCCTCCTGAAGTCTTAGAAATTCAGCAGCAGAGAGCTCTTCTTTTTTACCTTGGAGTTTGGAGCTATTAACTAGCAACATTGTTAGAGAAATTGCAGAGGGATAAAAGATGGTGTATAATCATCACTGTTCTGGAGAAGAAGTAGGATATCAGGTTATAACCATCTGATTTTCTGTCAGGCTGCTTGATGGCTCGAGTCACTGATGCCCATGTTAAAGGAAATATTTGAGAGCATTAATGATTTGCTGGTACCACGGGATGTGATGAACAGTTTAAAAATACTGCCCCTCGATGGGAGAAATGTATTTCTATTAAGGGACCAGAATTGTGCTACGCTTGTTGGAATTTTTGCTTGTGCACAGGAATTTAGCTCGAGGTCTGTGTCTGTCACTAAAATTGACAACTGCCTATGGCTCTGCACAATTGAAACGTAGATCTTAAATTTCACATCATTATCCAAATAAAATATATCTGCCAAGGGGGACTGGTATTACACAGTTAGAGAACTGTGATACCAGTTGTCTGATTAACATATTGAGAGGAATATAAGAATTTCTCACCTATTCTCCAGAGGGAGGTTGGCTGGGAGCTCCTGTTAAATGGACTAATTGATCAGGCTCCCTGTGCTAAGTACTGTACAGAGATGCTCAGCAACTGTCTGGCCTGTGGAAGCAGGTTTTTCCTGTAATGTCTGTCAAGAATGCGAGAGAAAGGGAGAGAGAATGATGCAGACATTTCCTCAGCCCATCCACTCCGTTGCTGCTCTGCAGTTGTTCTTTGGCCTCAGATCTCCACGCAGTACCTGAAAGGAAGACATGCGCCCTAACTTTCTCTTCTCAAGTTCTCATCATCCCTCTGATTACAAAGTATTGATAGAAATGCCAAAGTCACGGAAAATATTTTAGAAGTTTCAAAATTTAATAAAGCAAAAATTGAGGGAGGCAGTGGATTGCTGTAAAAGCTTCATCAGGAGTTACCAGTTTGTGTTGTCTATGATTTGGTGAGTGTTGGCTGCTTGTTTTCTAGCTTGGGGCTCAATTCTCAACTCTGATGGAAAGGCCAATACTAAGGCTATACTTTTATAACTCGCAAGTTTTTTATCACAATTAGTTCAAGAATTACAGATACTCTTTATTTTCCCCCAGATGGAAGTAACCTCAGTAACCAATAGTGTCACAGGTTTTTATCCCCTGAGCCCCCCAAAAACCTGGAGACCAGGACTTGAAATGACTTATCACCTAATGAGCTAATGATATTTGTAATGGTTTTAAGATCTGAAGAGTGGCAAATAACTTTTCTAATTATCTCTGTGGCATCATGGGATTCAGTCTCAGTTCAGCCCCACAGGGGCTTCCAGAAGTATTATCCCATAATAATTTTCATCAACTTATAATCCCTTCCCATACTTGTTGGTATATTATTAACATTTTACTCAAAACAAGCCAATACCATTCTTACAGAAATGGTTCCAGAGTGCTGAAACTAATGTTCCACCATTCTACTTTCTTCTACATCATCATAATATTGGTTTAGACCTTGAGTTCAACCAATGTAGATTTTTATTTGCATGGTGGTATGTTCAGACAAGATTTAAAATATAGGGCTATACATTCCAATCTAATTCTTTTAAATTACTGTGAGGCCAGAGGAAACTCTATCCCCTTCTGCTTCTACTTCCTGACATGCAAATTCTCATTTTATCCTCACAGTCCTGCTGAGCAAAGATGAACACGTCTTCTTACGCTCTGAGCTACCATGAATTTAAAGAACAAATCAGAACAGTCTACCCTTTCTGAATCTGTTTCCTAGTCCAAAGAAGACAGAAGTGACACCAGCCACGTACTATGCCATACACCTGCAATCCCGGCACTTTCAGAGGCAAAACAAAAGGAGGAAAGTTTGCACCCAACCTGGTCGTCTTAGCAATTTAGTGAGATTCTGTCTCAAAGTAAGAACTTTTGAAAGGGATATGTGAAAATAAACAGGTCAGACATCTGTAAATATCAATCTTTTCCCTGGTATGAGAAACTGAAAATGTAAATGAGCTCTAGAAATATGGTAGATGTTGTGAAATAGAAAATATTCAAAGGGTAATGGGGTTATAGGGGTAAGTAACAAGGGTAAGAAAAATATGATGATAAAAAAGAAAGGGAAACAAAGCTTGTGTATATAGGGAGTGGAGGGTTTGCAGGGTGGAACAGAGAATGGGAAAAATGAGAATTAAATTCTGTCATATAATGGTACAAATTTTCAACATTGTGTGTAATTATAATGTGTGTTTATAATGTGCCAATACAAATTCAAATTTTTATAAAAGGTATGGGGTGAACTCACCACAGAAGCCTTCAGTCAAATTCCCAGAAGCCTAAAAATGAATAAATAAATGTCAGAATAAAAGCAATAATACTAATATCTTGGCTTAATTTTGAATGTGACCTGAAAAATGTATTAAAAAAAAAAAGTACATGACGTGCTAACTGAGAGCTGGGAATGCTGCTGTTTCTTTCCTAGTTTGTCAGTCCATTCTATTGGATTTCTATACAATCTACTGTCAATACCTTTATGCATGATAATTGTAGAGTTTTGTCTTCTACTACAACTAGAACTTAACACCTTAAAATCCTGAGGGGCCAGGCATTTAGCTCATGTGGTACCGCACCTATCTTGGAAGCACAAGGGCCTGAGTTTGATCCCCTGTACCACCACAAGGAAGGAAGGAAGGAGGGAAGGAAGGAGGGAAGGAAGGAAGGAAGGAAGGAAGGAAGGAAGGAAGGAAGGAAGGAAGGAAGGAAGGAAGGAAGGAAGGAAGGAGGGAAGGGAGAAAATCCTAACCAGTGTGTGAATTCTTGGAAGACTCTAGAATTCCATCTCAAATGCATATTTTTTTTTTTTTTTGAGACAGGGTCTCGCTTTATAGTTCAGGCTGGCTCTAAGCTCACTATGTAGTCCAGGCAAGCCTCGAACTCAGCAATCCTCCTGTCTCTACCTCCCCAGTGCTGGGATTACAGGCCTGAGCCACCACGCCCGGCATTGCGGTATGTGGTATTGATTGTTGGTGGGCATGAGTTTCCGTGCTCAGCATTGTATGTGGTTACCAGGGATCGAACTCAGGAAACAAACAAACAAACAAAAAACATAAATGAATATTCTTACTCATACATATGTTTAATACAGTCCTATTTTCCTTACCAGTAAAAGGAAAGACCGATTCAGGCCTATTGGATTATAGTCCTTTGAGGTGATGATACCAAATAAAGAAAAAAATGAATAATTCCACTTCAGATTATATTGTGTAAAACTAGGTCAGTTCTCTGCATTACTAACAAAAAATTAATGAGACAACTTTTTCTCCATGGGCCACAACCACACAGGTTTGTACAAATTGTGACCAACAGGTAGGATGTCACTGGTTTTTATCAATAATCTTTCAACCATGCATGGTGGCTTATGCCTGTAATCCAAGCATTTGGGAGGCAGAAGCAAGAGTATCACGGAGAGTTCAAGGCCACCCTGGCTACATAGCGAGTTCAGGGCCAGCCAGTAATACAAAATGAGACCCTGTCTCAAAAAAAAAAAATGTTTGGAACAAAGCCACATCTACTTGTAACATATTTCTATGGTTTCTTTTATACTACAACTGCAGCATAAAGTAATTCAGACATCAAAATAAACAACAAGGGCTAGAGAGGCAGCTCAAAGCCTGATATATGTATTGTCTTTCACTAAGAAACTTTGCTATATTCTATTGTAGTAGAGTCTCTTATACTTCCAAGGAGGGAAAAGACATCCTTTAGGAAGTGGAAGCTGTATTTTCTCTTTTTATTTCCTAGGGTCTCATTCAAACAATTTAAGAATATCATCACTTTGTTCTTCATAGGGGACTAAAACAATTATACATACATACATATATATATATATATGTGTGTGTATACATATATCTTTGTATGTATATATACATATGTATACACACATATATACACACACACACACATATATATATATACATATATATATATATATATATATATATATATATATATATATATACACAGACACGTTGGAATTTATTGTGAATTTTTTGGTGTTTTCTTGAAAGATAGCAAAGACATAAGGTGTTCATAGCAAGCATAGCATGACTTCTTAGAATGCACAAACAGCTGTAAGTATGTTTTACATCTATGTGCCTTTCCACCAGCTATTCATGCAATATTAGAGATTTCATCACTCTGTTTGCAGGTGATGAAATTTGATAAAACTAAAAGTTCTAATTGCTTTCATTTGCTAGGATTCCATAAGACAGTCTCATGTTCCAAGAGCTGTGCCCTGATCCCTACTCTTCACGGGGCTGTGTGGATGGAGTTTGTTGAAGTGGGACAATAAAACAGATTCTGTACACAAGCACAGCTTTTGTTTACTTTGAAAGATCACTGAGTGTCATTTTTGTTTTTGCTGTAACCTTGGGGATTGTATATCTCCCCAGAGAAATGTTGGAAGGGGAGGGGCGACAGAGTTAAGAGAAAACAGAGAAAGGAGAAATGAGAGAGAACTCCACTCCCTGCGGCACTCTATTTACTTTCCTTAAAAAAAAATCCCCTTTTCTTGACTGAGATTCATCAGTACTTTTTGAAATCATAAAGTGTGTTACCTTGTGTGGGACCTAAAGAATTTTATAGTACATACAACTTCCCTGTGGGTCTTAAATTTAGTCTGATCAGTATTCATCATTCCTGTACAGAACAAACAAAAACAGTCCCACTGGGATGACAGTGTCTCAAGCATGAATTGGACTCCTTTTGTTCTTTGACTCTCTCCTTCCCTTGAATCCATAACCCAGCTCTCTCAAAAAATCGTGAGCAAACACTGCGAAGCAATACAGCATCAACCATATTAAAGTTCTCTAGGAAAAGGCAAGCAGTAGGGTTGAGAACAATACGAAATTATTTTCCCAGAAATCCTTGAAAAATATTTTTTAAAGCCATACCATTAGTACAGAACAAAAGAAAGGGCAATACTGAAGAAGGACAGTGAGCAAATAAATCAAGGATTTGAAGCAGTTCTAGAATGACAACTGAGTATTAATTTTTTCAGTACCACCATACTATCATATATATGTCCTTTGAAGATTATTAAAAGATATGAAGCCAGGCTTGGTGGATCACACCTGTAATCCGAGCACTCAGGAGGCAGAGACAGGAGGATTGCTGAGTTCAAGGCTTGCCTGGGCTACATAGTGAGCTCAGGACCAGCCTGAACTGCAAAGCGAGACCCTGTTTCAAAAAAACAAACAAACAAACAAAAGATATGTGTGTGTGTGTGTGTGTGTGTGTGACAGAGAGAGAGAGAAAGAAAATTCACCAATGCAAAAAGAGTTTGCCAACAGAGTAGTCTGACTTGCTAAGAAATTAATTGAAAGATGGAAAGAAAAGAAGCCCAGGAAGTTTCATTCTTTTTCCCTGATTGTGTCTTAACAGGCACCAGACTCCTCTACCCAGAAATGGATCCTGGAAGTCAGCAAGTATCATCCTTCAGGACTCCTCTGTCCCTCACCACCCCACCAGTTGGGTGAGGAGCTGGGGTGAATAATTTGGATTTGAGGATAGCAGAGAACATGAATTGTACAGCCACTAATACTTATTTTAGTTCATCATCCTTCCTTTACAATTTTTAGGTAAATATTTGTATTTCTAAGACATCTTGGTGACATCTAACTGTTCTTCCTTAACTGAGTAATTTATTTTAATAAACCATGGTTCTTCAAAGATTTAGTTTTTATTATTGGACTTTTGCCCTGGAGATGCTGTCTGTTTTCTTCCCTTCCCATCTGACATAGAGCCAGAAGCCCTGTGAGAAATATCTCTAGCACTATGTGAGGAGAGGGACAGGTTCTAGAAGTGATCTTTATGTTTTTCACAGAACAGACTAAACCTTCCAAAGTGCTTTAGAAGTACAGAGTTGTGTGAGTTGAAAGGAAACTTTAATTTCCTATAACTCAACTTATTAACCTAGTTTCTGTCACTATAGTGTCACAAGCCAACTTCCACCCAATTAAGTGTCACAGTATATCTTGGGATGATTAGTTTGGTGTAGGGAGTTTCAATGTTGGGAGTTCTGACAACCTGAGCTCAAATCCTAATGCTGTTGCTTGTAAGTTGTAGAATGGTGAACATCATTTAAATTTGCTAAACCACAATTTCTTAATCTGTAAAACAAGAATGATAGTCTTTTCTCATAGTCCCTTGCTACATAAGGTATTACCTTGATAGGATATGAATAAATGAATGGAAGACACTGTAAACTATAGGTGAGGGCCCAAGTAAAATGGGAGTTATTGCATTCTACTGTAAAAGAATACAGCATTTTGAACAAGGACATAGGGACACTGAGTCACAGCTTTAAGTAGTGTCATAACTACCATACCAGATACCATCCACAAATGTGCTTTCTTCTTCAGACAGAAAACTCTTTGTACTATTTACTTAGGAATGACTATGGAAGAGAGAGGGAGTATTAGAAGAGTTATAAAATTAAACTCCTTAAGTGCTTTTCTGACACTTCAAACTTTGATATACAAAAATATTGTATTTCATTTTGTACCCATGAGAAAAAATGAGATCCACCTCAATCATGGTTTAAAAAAAAATTTATCTTATGTCTCACATATTTTAAATTTAGTGTATAGCATACCTTCCACTCAGTATAACTGTAGTATTCCCACAGTCATTAAAACTGAGAATATAGCCAATCACAAAAAAATTAAACTAAATTCAAAGATTATACCACTCTACTCACAAAATTTTCTTCACAAAAATTTCCTGAAACTTAAATTGACTTCATATGTAACCCATAAAATGTACAAATGGCAAAGGCAAGAAATGACATTAAAAGAAGAACACTCAAGAGTTGATCTGTGTGTTGATTTAAATGAACTGGTAACAGTCCAGGGCTCTCATTGAGTCTGTCTTGCTGAGGAGGCTCCACAAAACTGAACAGTGAGGCTACTGTGAAGATGCCCCTGGGGTAGGAGCAGGGCACTCAGCTTCCCAGCTTTTAACCAGAGACAAAGAGGGACAACTCTGGATACTTAATAAAACTACCCAAACACAAAACAAGCTAGGGAAATGATGCAACCTAACACGTGGTTTCATTTGTTCTGCAAACACTTGCAATTTTTAGGCAATATAGAGCATGGAAACAAAGAAAGCAAACACTTTGAGACAAACTCACAATGATACTTGAGCTACATCTTCTGAAGAGAACTGCCACTCCTACACCCACCCAACTGGGCTCTCGCTGACATCTTGAGTCCATGGCAATCAATCTAATTTCACCTCTATTGCACCGATTTATGACACGATTCACAAATCGGGAATCTAGCCTGGTTTTCAACTGTGAGGAAGGTTATTCCTTTAGTGAGTTTCAAGTCAGGTGGCCATAAAATTAAAATTATTTGAACTTTTCCTGTAATCTCCAGCCAAGTAGATGAGAGTCAGTAAGCAAATTAGAGCAGTTTGTCCTGAGGCTGTTTTAGTATCTGAGCCCTGACAAAGCATAAGTAATGTTAACTCTTTCAGTAACAACAACAAGACACTTCAATTTGTTTTTAAGAATGTGAAAATTCAAAAAAGAACTCTTGAGTCTCCAAACAATGTTTAGGAGAGAATTCACTTTACACTTGCAACTCACAACCACATGGAACTGATTTCAAGAATTATATTATATTAATAAAATGCCCAGAGAATAAGAGCTGATCTCTGGCTAAACCAAACACATTCTATAATTACCATGGAGTGAGATCAAGGGACAGTGTAATTATTTTCCTGGAATGGATATATCAAAATAAATAAATAGCTTTCCTCTCAGCTGCTGACACGCCATCTACACTGAGGAAGATGTGGAAATTTTGAAGCCAAGTGAGTCACGGCCACAGCCGCATCAGCAAGCACTGGAAGCACCCAGGAAGCCAGGGCAATGCTGGTGGGCATACATCACCACAGAATCAACTTCAACAAATATCACCCAGGTTACTTCGGCAAGATTGATATGAGGCATTACCACTTAAAGAGAAACCAGAGATTCTGCCTAACTGTCAACCTTGATGAATTGTGGACACTGGTCAGTGAGCAGACACGAGTAAATGCTGCCAAAAACAAGACTGGAATAGCTCCCGTCATGGATGTAGTGTGATAGTACTACTACAAAGTTCTTGAGAAGGTAAAGCTCCCAAAGCAGCCTGTCATAGTGAAAGCCAAATTCTTCAGCCGAAGAGCTGAGAAGATTAAGGGTGTTGGGGGGGAGGATGTCCTCTTAGCTTGAAGCCAGGGGATGGGGTGGCTCATTAATCCTAACAAATGATCTCAAAAAATGAATGAATAGCTGGGCTTGGTGGCTCACGCCTGTAATCCCAGCACTCGGAAGGCAGAGACAGGAGGATTGCGGAGTTTGAGGCTTGCCTGGGCTACATAGTGAGCTCAGAGCCAGCCTGAACTACAAAGCGAGACCCTGTCTCAAAGAAAAAAAAAATGAATGAATGAATGAATGAATGAATGAATGAAGAAAAATACCACTGAAACCAGAGATATAGCTCCGTGGTTTCTGCACCTGCCTAGTAAGCATGAGGTCCTGAGTTTAATCCCCAGTAACCACATACAATAATACTGGGCATGGTCACATGCCCACCAGCAATCAGTACCACATAACAATGGAGGGCATAGTGGCTCACGGCTGTAATCCTAGCACTTGGGGAGGCAGAGGCGGAAGGATTGCTGAGTTTGAGGCTTGCTTGGGCCAAGATCCTGTTTCAAAAGAAAAAGAAAAAGAAAAATACCATTGTGCTGTGGTTTTAATTCAAGTACTGTCAAAAAGTGTCTTAATAAACCATTGTCATGTTTTTTGGTGGGTATTTTGCATGCATTGAATTGCAGTACTCTGAGTAGAGATTCTTACTTATGATTTACAGAGAAACTAAAGATCAGTGAGAAAAAATAGTGTGTTTACATTTACGTGCTTTGAGTTTCTGAATTGAGGGTCAAACTAAGAAAAGAAAGTTCCAATGTACTGTGATGATTCAGTGGAAATTAACTCTCTTGAGAATAAAATTAAAGCTACATTGCTTCTCCCTTTGTATTAATTTCACGTTTCTAATCTTGTTTTGTTATTCAGTCAAAGAATGTCCTTAGGTCCAGGTCTGATTTTCACTGCACTAGCATAGGAAGACCTAGAAGAAAGAAAGCCACAGCTATTGCTTCCCATGACTTAGAGTTTGTTGAGGAGTCAAACATGTGAAGTCTTGGTAATCAGTGGAACTCTGCTTACCTTCTTAAGCCAAGTTTTTCCATATGCCATGGAAATAAAATTGATAACTAGTTGTGATTGATGACAAACATTTATTTTGACTCTGTTCAGAAAATTGTGTCACCATCAACAGCTTCAAGATATATGAGCATAGATAAAATAATGAGGGACTAAAAAGGAAATTCATTCAAACTACTGTGAGTGACCTCTACAGCTGACAAAACAGATGAAATGTTCCTGCCAAGGGCCGGAGATTTAGCTCAGTGGTTCCAGCACCTGCCTAACAAGTGTAAGGTCTCTGGTTCGATTCCCAGAAACCACATACAATAATAGTGGGTGGAGTGACTCATGCTTACTGGCAATCTGTACCACATACCACAAATGCCGGGCTTGGTGACTCAAGGCTGTAATCCCAGCACTCAGGAGGCAGAAGCAGGAGGATTGCTGAGTTCGAGGCTTGCCTGGGCTACATAGTGAGCTCAGGGCCAGCCTGAACTACAAAGCAACACCCATCTCAAATAAATAAATAAATAAATAAATAAATAAATAAATAAATAAGTTTCTTCCAAGGAGTGGTAGTAAATTAATTTCCCATAAAACCCTTCTAATTTATCCACTTAGATATTCTCAGAGAATTAGTTTAGATTATGTAGGATGAGTCTTAACATACTAAATTCATGAAACAGTATTGACAGAGGAAGAAATTTATTTTCCATATCTTTGTAATTGAAATTTTCTATATTTCCTTATGAGCATTAATAATGGGCTTGATAGTAGTCTTTGGGATGTGTAGCATCAATCCTTTAATTTTTTGCTTACTCTATAATGAATGGGTTTTTTATTACATTTTTAACTACACAGATTGATATTGGGGTGTTTAATGCTTTTATATTTTCTTCATTCAACTCTGGGAGTACATGCATGTCTAGGAACATATCCATTTCTCTGTTTTCCATCTTATTGGAGTACAGATTCTCAAAGTAGGTGCTTATTATCCTCTGCAACTCTGCTGGATCTGTCTTGATTTCTACTTTTTCACTCCTGATTGAGTGGATTTGAGCCATTTCCTTCCTTTATCTTTTTGTTCCTGTTGTTGTTTGTTTGTTTTTAGTTTTTTAAGACAAGGTCTCCCTTTATAGTTCAGGCTGGCTCTGAACACATTATGTATCCCAGACTGGCCTTGAACTCACAGCAATCCTCCTGCCTCTGCCTCCTGAGTGCTGGGATTATAGGCATGAGTGCCACCACGTCTGGCATTGTGGTATGTGGTGCTGATCACTGATGGGTGTGAGTCACCATGATGGGTATTGTTGTATTTGGTTACCAGGGATCAAACTGCACTTATCAGGGATGGCACCTGCATTTGCCAGGCAGGTGCCATAACCGCTGGCCTAAATCTTCTTTTGTTTGATAAAGTTGGCTAAAGGTCTGTCAATTTCGTTTATCCTTTCAAAGAACCAACTCTTTGATTCATTGATTTTTTTTGTATCGTTTTTTTTTTTTTTTTGAGACAGGGTCTCGCTTTGTAGTTCAGGCTGTCCCTGAGCTCACTATGTAGCCCAGGCAAGCCTTAAACTTGACAATCCTCCTCTCTCTGCCTCCTGAGTGCTGGGATTACAGGTGTGAGCCACCGTGCCCACATTCTTTTATTCTCCATTGCATTAATTTCTGCTCTGATCCATTAATTTCTGCTCCCTCACATGAGCTTTGGATTTCTCTTGACCCTCTTTTCCTAGTAGCTTGAGGTTTAGCATTAGGTTGTTTATGGATAATGAGGAAAAAACTATTTTTAGAAATATATATATACATATATATTGGCTATATATAAGGGATATTAGGGACATTAGTTAATGTTAAACTGTAGGAATAGGTCTGTGATGTCTTTGTTCATAATTCTATCTTCAAACTTTGACAAAGTTTCAGAAACTTGACACTTTACAGATATAACATATAGATTGGATAAACAAAGTAGTAGTTAAATGATTCTTTCCCAATTTGTGCTAGTAAAAACCCATTTCTACACTGGTCCCCCACCCCCAATCCTGGTACTGGTGTTTGAACCCAAGGTTTTCACACTAAGCTGTGTTTCTTGTCCTTTTTAAATTGCTCTTATGCTCAGATAGAGCCTGGGCTCAGATTTATGCTCATTCTAATTTAACCTAATAGACTGAGGGAGGAAAGTAGGGTGTGGCAAAGCTGGATGAGGAACTGTGACCAGATTCCAAGATGCACATGCCAAGTAATTCTCCAAAATCCTACAGATGGACTTCTGGATTCTTGTGATCCTGGAAGAAATAAAGAGATGAGCCACCATGAGTTGTTTGCTATGGAGCCTCTGTATAACCTCTGGCACTATGGTCCCCAGGGGGTACTTTTATTTTTGCTTTTAATTTTTCCTCCTTTTTCAGCCAAAATTTGCCCTGAAAAGTCAGTTTCTTCCTTACTCTACAAGTTCACTTTTTCAAATAAATTTTGTCACAATGCCTGCATGTCTGGTTCAATTCTTTGTTTAAAGTGAGAAGAACATGATGTGTAATTGGTGAGTCATTTCTAAAAGGAGCTACCTGATAACAAGAGTAGTAGGATTGCAGGTGTCCACCTCCATGCCTGGCTGTATATTTTTAATGGCAGAAATCCTTTTAGGCAGGAGGTAAAGTGATAATGTTTCTAGTCATAAAAATAAAAAGAATTATTAATAAATTAACTTGATACTGAAATCAACTCTCCCTGAGAGTTCCCTGAATATCAAATCTATACCTATATCTATACATCACGTAAATATTTATTAGGAAATATGAAATAAGTTTATAAAATTTCCTTTTTTCTGGAGAGGTGAGCCCAGACCTACTTTAAATATAACTAAAAATGGGATTTCCTCTTTGTTTATGTCAAAATAATTACTACAGACAATAGCTATAATGTTGTTTTCTATAAACTAATGCTACTAGAATTGTTTTTAAATCTTTATTAGGAAGGATTTGTTACTAGAAACAATATTTTCTTTTAGAGCAAACAACTCCTTTTAGAGAGGCCAAAACCAAATTTCTACAAGGAAATCCATGAACTCCTATTTCCATTCCTTTTTGCTTCATGATCATGACAAAAAATGTATTCAACCTTGTGTGTCTGTTTTTCCTGCTATGTAGTTGCTTTTCTCAATACATCCTTTCTCTAGTTTAGGCTGCTATTATCTCCTGAATATTCTCGGTTTGCTCTCTCTCTCTCTCTCTCTCTCTCTCTCTCTCTCTCTCTCTCTGTCTCTCTCTCTTTCTCTCTCTCTCTCTTTCTCTCTCTCTCTGTCTCTCTCTCTCTCCCTCTGTTCTCTTGCTCTTTGTCTCTCTCATCAACCATAAATTGAGCTGGCTTTCTCCTTTCAAATGGAACTCACCATGTCAACTATAACAATCAACAAAAGACACCCTAACATCCAAAAGCTAGCTCATTACTCACAGAAACCTCATAGTTTACTAGTGCTACTTGCCAATTTGAAAACATACAACAAACTCATCTCTGTAGCATTTTCACTAAGGGAATGGATGAAATCCTAGAACATTTTATGATTTCAAAAGCAATTGGTGATTAAACACTTTTCCTAATGCTGGGAAGCTGGGGTGGTGAAAGCAAGAAAGCCAGGGATTGGAATCCATTATGTGTAGGGGTTTTCTGTCTGGTTGATTTAAGCAGATTGAGGCCGAGGCAGTCGCACATAACAGCCTCAGGTAAGGGAGCGCTGTGCTCCTGTGGGGTTATCAGACCAGCCAGGCCTTGAAGGCAGTGCAAAGCCCTTCCAGTGGGAAGTTCTTCATAAGTGCCTGCATGGCATCTATGGGATTATCCCAGCCCACTCACACATCATCTGGCTTTAAACTTCAGGCCCTCTGGCAAAGCAGAGATGGAACCTTCTATTGGTCTCTCCTCCCTCTTATCCCTCTGTTCTGCCTCTCCCATCCTGTTTCCTAGCAGCCGCTGGCGGAGGCCTGCCCTTCTCTGCCAAGCACCAGGCTGGATTAGCTGCAAGCCAATAGCTGGGGGTCAGGATTAAGAGGCCAGCGTGCACTTTAATACAAGCTGCCTATAATTAATGGCATTATTAATAGCTTGACTGAAAAATTCATTAAAAAATCCATTAAAAATAAATACCCTTTTACAAAAGGCATCGCCTTGGGTAAGAAAAACAGAAAAAAAGATAAAGGAAAATTGATTGGTAGCTTTCAGTTCACAGAAAGACAGACCATAGTTCAAACTGATTAAAATTGAACATTTTAGATTAAGCACCCTTGCCAAAATATTTTCTGTAGTTACTCAATATGAAAATATTATGATATTTCACTTATTTATGTTTTTATGTATCACATCATGTGATATAAGATATACAGGTAGGTGGCTGAGATAACCGTCTTCAGATGAATACTCTTGACCCTCAGCAACAGTGGGAGATTCCATGAAATACTACTTATCCATATCTGATGAACGCAGAGCTGAAAGTGCACAGGATCTGGTGAGACGTGACCTCTTCCCCATAAACTCACAACTCTGCCGGTTGTTTAGCAACTTGATTATCATCTGTATCTACTAGCACAGCTCTTTTACTCCCCAACTCTTTTAATCCCACTACAGTTCTCCTGTTCCCCATTTTGGGCCCGGTAGCTTGTAATCAATCTTATTGAGTTTTGCTTCGGCCCAAGTAAATAGTATTGATGGCGATCGCAATGTGTGTGATTCAGATGCTGCTCAGACAGCAATGTGGCGACAGGAAGGGCAAGACCTGCTGGATATGCAGCCCCCTCCCACCCGACTTCCCCTCTGTGAAAGTTTGCTTGTGCTCTTTATACTAAATCTTCAACTCACTGGTGTGCGATGAAATTGTCTTCCAGAAGTACAGGCGACCATGTCCTCTCAAGAAAAGGACTCCATTCATGAGAGCATTTGCTGGAAGAGAGCTTTTATTCACTTCACCTGTTATGTTGTGCCTATAGAACACAAAGCCAAGTAGAGATTAGGCAATTATCTGGTTAATAGGATCAACATAGACAAGAAGTTCATTCAATAGGCATTTCTGACTGCACACCATGCACAGCTCAGTCCTGCATGCTATGGGTGAGGAAAGAACGTGCTGCTGCTTAGTGCCTATAGGGATAAAGGAAACAGGATGTAAACACAGCCAGCTGATACAAAATTACAGGCAAGAGAGGAATCTTATGGTATTCTGTGCATTACAGTGTGGACTATAACAAGCTAAACGTCACAGAAGTGGTTATGCCAGGGAAAAATTCTTGTAAAACATTGATTATTGTCTTTATACATTCAGAGATCTCCAGTTCACCCCTTTTAAAACTAATAATTTCAGAATGCATGCTCATTTTACCTTTTAAAAGGCATTAAATCCCCTTTGTTGCTCTCACAGTTCCCAAAACTTCTACTAAAGATGGTACATTTTGAGACACTTATTTTTACTTTGGGACTCAGAAAGGTACTTGCAGATATTATGTTAAAACTGTCATTGTTTTAGTGCACACTACTGGCTATTTTATCCCTGCTTGGAACAGTGGTCTTCTAAATTATCAGCACAATGTGTTTGTTACACACTAACTGTGCAAAGAGATTCTGAGTAGAAAGATAAAATTGTTAAAATCTGTCTGCTCTGTTGACTTCTACTTTGCTGCCAATAAAATATGGCCCTAATTAGCAATGTGCTGAGTAACTTCCTAAGGAGGAGATGGTCTTTCCAGCATTTCCTACTCTCTCCCATTTCTCATGGTCAATTTTCCCTAACATCTAACACTTGCAGTTTTATGAGATTGTAAAATTTAAGAATAACTGCTTTAAAATGAGAACTTTTTGGGTACCCTTTTAGAGTGTATAATTCTTGCCATATGACTTTTACTTCTATGTTAATAAGAAAGCCTACAACACTAAGATTTCCAAAATTTGGCCATTTTGTCCACATATAGTAAACACACTTAATTAATGTATTTCTGAAATGTCTGATGGAATCAAGTAACTTTTTTTTTTTGAGACAGGGTCTCGCTTTGTAGTTCAGGCTGGCTCTGGGCTCACTATGTAGTCTAGGCAAGCTTCGAACTCAGCAATCCTCCTGCCTCTGCCTCCCGAGTGCTGGGATTACAGGCGTGAGCCACCACACCCAGTACTGTGGTATGTGGTATTGATTGCTGGTGGGCATGAGTTTCCACGCCCAGCATTATATGTGGTTACCGGGGATCGAACTCAGGACCTTGCGCTTGCGAGGCAGGCGCCGGAACCACTGAGCTAACCCTCCGGCCCTCAAGTAACTATTTTGACATGTGTTGAAGACAGAATGCATCTGGGCAATAGAAACAAATAACAAGGCGGGGGTGGGGGTGAAGGCCCAGGATGAGAGAAGTTCTGCAGAAAAGAAATAGGATGTTAGATGAAGGTCACCTTAGGAACATAAGGTTGTACTATCTTTCCTTGTCATTTCATGTTTGGTAGGAAAGTTAGGGGTCATTGGAAATATTGGTTTTTCAAAGAGATAATGACCCTTAGGAAAATAAGACCCAACAAAGACAGATGAGGCCAATGATTTTTTAATTTTTTTTCCTAATGTCTGAGATTGCCCCATGTTTAAAACTATTTTCATCACATTAGAAAAAAATCATTGTAAGCATGAGATGGTAATGTACATATCCAATTCATGGAGAAAAGGTGGAAAAGATTGGGAAGAAGGCATTGCAATAATACAGTCCTCAGAATTTTCCATCTCCACTAAGATAGCATAGATGATGTAGACGGATCTCAGATTAGACTCTAAACTATTCACTCTTTCAGAGAATAATTACTGAGCAGCTGATAGATGCACATTAATTATTCTCAGAACTGAACTTACACCAAACAACAAAACAAAAATCCTTGTCTTTATGGCATGTATATTCTAATGAAGAAATGAATGACAAAGCAGAAATATAGCTATATAGCAACTTAGAAAGAGATAATCACTGGGAAGGATGCATACATTAAGAAAGCATTTGATCTAAGCAGTAAGGGACATGGTGGCACTGGGACTGGGATTTGGGTAAGGCTAGCACTGAGTGACTCTGCTCTACCTCAACAGCATTTACATGCTGACTTCTTGAGGGACCATCATGCAAGACTCAGGCCTGGAATTGCATCTATGCAGTAAATTCTGAGGTTGTGCTAAGACTTATGCAGAGGCCTAAAGGTCAATGATATCAGGAAGATGATCTAGGAAGAAAATGTTTCTTAAGGGTTCAAAATTTTAGCAAGAAAGATAGAAACTCATAACAAGCAGTTTATAGACAATAACTAAGAAATTAAATCAAATACAATAACAATAGTAAAAAAAAAAACCTCAAGATAAAAAACTCAAATAAGGCCCAAACTCAAAATTCATGATCTCCAAAGGGAAAAATTAGGAACTAATTAAATAGCCACCCTGAAACACAACTACCTGAAATCCCTGAACTAGCAGCAAAAGAGTATCTGGGGAAAATGAAATCAGTTTACTCTCTCATATAATAGCACAAACGATGATCAGGGTGAATGACACAGACAAAACATAGAGAAACTCATGAACATGATAGAATCCCAGCATAGAAAACAAATGGAATCCAGTAGTCAGACTCAAACAGAAATTCAAGAAACTAAAACCTCCATTGAAAGCTTATGGTGCAGAGCTAGTGAATTTGAAGGCAGAATTTCAGACAAAGAAGATATGATGGCAGTTAGTGACCAGGAAAGGAAACATTTCTTAAAAATAGTAAGGAACCATGAGAAATAAATCCAGCAGCTATTATAACTGATCAGTGTCAATGAAAAAACAGGAGAGGGTAGAAATGACATAAAAGAACTGTTCACATCACAGATATGCAAATAGCATATCTTTGTTATGAGAACCTGTAGATGTAAATGAGTTCTAGAATGTATGATGAATTTTGTGAAATAGGAAATATTCAAAGGGAATGTGGTAGGGGAAAGTAATGAGGGAAAAGAATAAATATGATTTTAAAAGAAAAATAAAGCACATGTACATAGGGGGAGGGAGTTGTGAGGTGGGTAGGGACATGGGTAAAAATGAGAATTAACTTATATCATATAGTGGTACAAATTCCCCAATGTTGAGTGTGACTGTGAGGTACATATAAAATGTACCAATAAAGAATTCAGTAAGAAAATGAACATCTGGTCATAGATGTTATGGCAGAAAACTTCTCAAGCAAGAGAAAATAATTTGACATACAAATAAGTGAGCTATACAGGACTCCAACTAACTGTGACCAGAAAAAAAGAAAAAATCCACATCTAGGCATATAACACTCATAATGCTTGAATCTCAACTGAAGAACAAAATATTGAAATCAGTTAGAGAAAAGAAACATCACATACAAAGGAAAGTCCATCAGAATTACAGCAGACTTTTCAACACAATCCCTCAAATCAAAGAGAGACTGGAGTAAAGTATTTCAAGCCCTAAAAGAAAACAGCCTTCAGCCTAGATTGATGTATCCTGCAAAATTATTTTTCAAAATTGATGGGGAGATAAGACACTTATACAACAAAGGACACCTGAGACACTTCATGAATATTAAACTTTTATTACAAAAAATTCTAATCAATATCTTAGAAAAAGACAACAAGGATCACAACTCCATGAGGCCTTACAGAACAAAGCCACTAGGTAAGACAACAAATTAAATGGGAAGGGAGAAAATAATAATAAAAGAACCAACTACAGAAAAACATCTGACAAGTACAAGTCAACACATATCATTTATAACTATCAAATGTTAATTCCCTCAATTCGCCAATTAAAAGAAATAGACTGGCAGAATGGATCAAGAAGCAAGATCCAACAATTTGTCATACTCAAGAAATGCATTTAATTGATAAAGAAATCCATAGACCAAAAGTAAAAGGATAGAAAATAATTCATGTGATAGGAAACCACAAAAAAGCAGAAGAGGCTACTGTATCTGCAGGCAAAGTTGATTTCAAACCAAAACTAATTAAGAAAGACAAAGAAGGTCACTATATCATCATACTGGGAACAATCCAAGAGGAAGAAAAAAAATCATAAGTATATTCACACCAAATATTAGCACAACCAGTTACATAAAACAAATATGAATGGATAGGAAAATTCATATAATCACTAAAACAATAGTAGAGGGGGACCTCAACACCCCACTGTCACAAATAGATCAACTGGACAAAAAAAAATTAATGATAAAATACTAGACCTAAAACAAATTTTGAACAAATGGACTTAATAGATGTCTACAGAGTATTCCACCCACAAAACTGGAATATGCATGCTTCTCAGCTGCATGTGGGTCATTCTCTAAAACAGACCTTGTGTTAGTTCATACAACTTGTTTAAGTAAATGAAAAGGAATTGAAGTTATCCCCTGTATATTCTTAGACCTTAGTGCCTTGAAATTGGTGAAATATTGGTGACTAATAGCAAAAGCAAATCCAAGAACTTCATAAACACACTTCAGAATAACCAATAGGTCACAGATGAAATTAAAGAAGAAATTAATCAGTTTCTATAATTAAATGAAAATGCCAGTACAAGATACAGGAATCTTTGGCACACAATATCATAAGGAAAACTCATAGCAGTGAATGAACATGCTAGGAAAACAAAGCAAGCTAAAATAAAAAAACCTATTGTTGAACCAGAAGCTTCTAGAAAAATGAGACCAAGAAAAACCCAAACTTCATCTAAGGGAGGAAATTTAAGGATCAGAAGAGAAATAAATGCAATGCAGGCTAAAAAAAAAAAAGATATAAAAAAAATCAATGAGTCAAAGAGTGATTCTTCAAAAGAATGAACGAAGTTGGGACCCAGCAGCTCCGGGCCTGCTGTGCCATGTTTCCAGCTGACTGGGGAACTTGCAGACGGACCGGACCCAGCAACTCCGGGCCCACCATGCCGTGTTTCCAGCGGATTGGGGAACTTGCGGCGGACGGACCGCACCCAGCAGCTCCGGGCCCGCCGTGCCATGTTTCCAGAGGACTGGGGAACTTGCGGCGGACAGACAGGACCCAGCAGCTCTGGGCCCGTCGTGCCATGTTTCCAGCGGACTGGAGAACTTGCGGCGGACGGACCGGACCCAGCAGCTCCGGACCCGCCGTGCCGTGTTTCCAGAGGACTGAGGAACGAGCAGCGGGCGGACCAGACCCAGCAGCTCCGAGCCTACAGTGCCGTGCTTCTGGCGAACTGAGTAAGCAGCACACGGACCCGGCTGCAGGGTGCAGTCCATTTCCAGTGGACTGAAGGCCGCCCAGCAGCACACTGTATCCTGGAGCTGGCAGTGAGGAGTCAGGCATAGAGGTAACTCATAAGCTCAAAGTATCCAGTATAGAATCTAACAAACCTTTTTTGTCTTATTTACTGTGTTTAATACTGATATTGGCATTTATTGTATTATGGTAACAAACATGATGTGATTGTTCTGCTCAAATACCTACCATGATGTGTCAGGAGTGAGAACTCTCAAGGGTTATTAC
>PVIC010029186.1:0-22708 GCA_004025085.1 Thryonomys swinderianus
TTTTTTTTTAATTGAATTCTTTATTGGTACAATTTATATACATCTCAAAATCACATATAACATTGGGAAATTTGTACCAGTATATGCCACAAGTTAATTCTCATTTTTACCCATATCCCTACCCACTCCCCCCTCCTCCCCCCTTATACATGCTCTTTTATTTTCTTTCTGTATCATATTTATTCCTTCCCCTATGCTAGAGTTTCTTGAAGTCAAACAAACTAAATGAATTATTGTGAATGCAAAAATAAAAATGACTGTTATGTTGCCAGGACTTGCATTCTTGTGGAAGTCTTTACTAAACTGATGTATGTATAAGGATCAGTACAAGCTCCTTTTCCAAGTGAAGGTTAGGAACCAGCTCCTCACTGGGGCGTGAATTGGAGAGGTATACTCCTGTCCCTGGCTCCTCCCTTCACTTCCAGGTTCTTGGCCTCCATGGAGAGCCCACCTCACCCATCCCCTTCCACCGTGCCACCGTCTGTGCAAGGGCTCAGGTTTGTAAAATGTGAGCTAAAGTAAACCTCTCCTTCTGTGAGTTGTGGGTGCTGGGTATTGTCCTAGTGCGAGAGGGAAGGGACCAAGATACCATTTCCAGTTGCCTCCTTGGAGTGTGGTGTGTGGCGCCTGGATGAATGCAGTCGCTCATGCTTTGTATGGTAAGGAAGGGGAAGTTGAAGTGGGTGGGAAGGTCTCAAAAAAGTTGTAATGTTTTGAGGTTTCTTGTCCTCTTAGATCTGTGTTTTGGAAATAGGTTCTGCAATTCCTAGTTTGTAGCTCTACACAGAACAATTAAGTTTTAGACCAAAGTTACTTTTATGATGTGACTTCATAATTGCAACTTTCTGATGTTTCCTTATTTAGCAGAGTGCTCAAACTAAGCTTAAAAGATGTTTATAGTATAAAGATAGCAATTACAAATTATTTCATGGATTTCCTCATGGTTGGGCATCGTACTCTACTTTTGGTAAAAATTCTACTTCTATGAATGAGAGATTGTGTACCTTAAAAATAATTTGAGGTAAGATTAATTAGACCCCAAGGTTACTGTATTTATGATAAAAAGTGTTTCCAGAAAAATGTTTTCTCTAAAAATAGACATTCCTTGTAGTAAAGGGATATGTATGTTATCTTTTATTGCAATTGCAACAGATCTTTCTGTTTCTATAAGAAATAGAAAAACAAAATGGAGAGGACAGTAATTATTCCTATCTTTTCTCCTCTTTTGTTGTATGTAAGCTTAAATTATATATATTTATTGACTAAGTATACATTTATAAGGTCCTATTTGAGGAAACTAGTAAATCATCTCTCAGCTACCTTTGTTCTCCTCTTGTCAAATCTAAATAAGCAACCTCTTCTCGGTCTCCTGTGTACTCAGTCTCCAAATCAGTAACGCTTGTTAAAGGATATTTTGAGAATTTCTTTAGAAAAACATTTTATGCACGTAGAGGCAGAGTTTATTTCTATTTGCCATTGTATGAATTGCACCATATTGTGCACATTATTCTGTCTTGCTTTCAAAAAATTAACAATAGGTTTCCCATACTGTTTTTTGTTAGCTTCCTTATTATTTTACAATAGCAAATACTAATACTATTTAAATATTGAATACACATATTATCAATTATTCCAGAAATTGTGACAACAGTAAAGTTTAGTTATCTAAACTTTCTTGGTTTGAAAGTGAAAATTTTTTCCAACATGATCGACATATTAGGGAACAATTTTAACATAATTGAGTTTTGCATTTGCTTACATATGATTTAGCCTGAAAGAAACACTAGATAAATGTGAAAATCTTTCCAGCTGAACTGAACTGTGGAGGAATACACAAAACACATACCTTAAGAATAAATTCAGTTTGGGCTGGTGATTAAGCTCAGTGGTTCCGGCACCTGCCTCGCAAGTGCAAGGTCCTGAGTTCAATCCTGAAAACCACGTAGAATGCTGGGCGTGGTGACTCATGCCCACCAGCCATCAATGCCACATACCACAGTGCTGGGCGTGGTGGCTCACGCCTGTCATCCCAGCACTCGGGAGGCAGAGACAGGAGGATTGCTGAGTTGGAGGCTTGCCTGGGCTCCATAGTGAGCTCAGGGCCAGCCTGAACTACAAAGCGAGACCCTGTCTCAAAAATTAAAAAAAAAAGAATAAATTCAGTTCATCAGATATGTTTTATGCTGCCTTCATCCACATTTGATGTTGTAACTTTCCACATAATTTTACATAACTCTCCTGTCTTGTCACAGTAGCTCCTAAATTGCAACCTACTTTCATAATCAAACTTCTGGTCTTTTCTAAAGGGGAAGCAGCTCCAGTGTTGTGACTCTGGTGCTGTGATTCTTTTTTTAGTGTACTTTTTTTTTGTTTGTTTGTTTGAGACAGGGTCTCGCTTTGTAGTTCAGGCTGGCCCTGAGCTCACTATGTAGGCTAGGCAAGCTTCAAACTCAGTAATCCTCCTGTCTCTGCCTCCCAAGTGCTGGGATTACAGGCGTGAGCAACCACGCCCAGTTTTAGTGTACTTTTTTGCACGGTACATTGATTTTTTTTCTTAAGCAAATGTTACATCAGCAGAACTGTAAATGACTTCATCTGTAATGAAAGTGGATGTATAAATCCCAGACTTTGAACAACCACATCAGAGAGTATATTTGTGGGGCACCCACTTTCCAGGTCCCCTTTCTGTCGATAAATTCTTTGTACTCTTAACCTCCGTTGTTCCTAGAATTCTTTCTTTGATTTCAGAGGACATGAACTCACTCATCTAGCAGATGATGTGTTTTTCAGAGCTGCCATAAGCCTCATTCCAGAAGTTCCAAAGATGGTAAATATTGAGGGAAAGGTGCTGTCACCAGCGCCAGACTTTGGAATCATTCCTTCTGGAATTCTCTTGAGTTTCTTCTCTACTGTATTGGTAATTCCAATTCCTGGTTCTCAGGGGACAAGTTCAGGAGGCCTCACTCCAGGACTGCAGACTCAGCCACAGCTGGAGGCTGCACCCCGGAGGAAGGGACAGTCCAGTCCAGTGCACACAGCCAAAGGGCACCTGTAGAACTCCTTATGCTTGACTCCAGACCTTTTGCATCCCTAGAATAATAAAAATCTTTCTTCTTAAAAAGTTATAATTTTAGTGTATGGTATATTGCCAATGCATCTGTCAGTGATGTTTCAGAGTGCCTGTTTCTTCAGTTTTTGGCAACATGCTGTTACCACATTTCTGTTTAACTCTCTGGGGAGGTGAAAAATAGTAATGTTTAGGTATTTTCCATGTGTTAGGAACTGTGAATCTTTTTGTAGAGGAACTTTTTTTTTTTTGAGACAGGGTCTCACTTTGTAGTTCAGGCTGGCCCTGAGCTCACTATGTAGCCCAGGCAAGCCTTGAACTCAGCAATCCTCCTGACTCTGCCTCTGGAGTGCTGAGATTACAGGTGTGAGCCATCATGCCCGCACTGTGGTATGTGGTATTGATGGCTGGTGGGCGTGAGTCTCCACGCCCAGCATTGTATGTGGTTACCGGGGATTGAACTCAGGACCTTGCGCTTGTGAGGCAGGCGCTGGAACCACTGAGCTAACCCTCCGGCCCTGTAGAGGAACTTTCAACATAAGAAGTTTGTACTTAGTAAAAATCGTAGAAGTAATATTACTTTGAAAATGATGTGAGTTTGTATCTTAGTCACTTTGAGTATAATTTTTTTCCTGGATAAATTACTATGCTTCTAAGCAAAAGCAGCTCTTTTCAGAACATCTGAAATCTTGCAAGATGACTGAAGAGCTGTGAACTTTATTAATATCCATGAATTCTTTCATTAATTTTCAGCCGAAGGGTAACACTATTAACATTTTAATAGATCTTCCAGAATGAGGGTATAGTATTTATAGTATCCAGCCTCAGGATATATGAACTAAGTCATTCTTTTTTACACTGAGGAATTGAAAGTTGAGTAGGGAGGGGAAGAAAAACACAATTAAAAGGATTGGAAAAGATGTATGGAAAAACACCTTTCTAAGCTAGAAACTAAAATGGAATTTATTTTTTAAAGTTTTACTTAGTTTTAGCTATTTTATTTACTTGTAATTTTTAAAATGCAAAGTATAAAGAAGACATTTTCAAAGTTGGTCTTGTAATTTTATCTGTGCTTTCTGGGTGATTCCTGTTGACACAGAAAAAGTTATATTTCTAAATTCTTAAGTTTTTTTATTCTTTCAAATTTGTTAATAGTTGAGGTGCAAAAAAATCACCTTTGATGTTCAAATCTGGTAATGTTCTTTATGGATTTTTCAGTTTGTAATCTAAATTCAGAAATTGAGAGTTAAGAATTTTTTCCTTTTTAGAAAATTTCACAATAATATGACTAATTTTTTAAAAAGATTTATCACATGCCCCTTCTGGTTCCTATGTAAAAAAAAGCCTTGTTTCCATTTTTTCCTTCTATTTTATGACAGTAATTTTGTGTATTTTGAGTCTAATAAAAATTTAGGACCTGTATTTGACATTTGTTAAAAGTTCAGATCTTGGACTGTGTCTGTTGCGTCTTTCCACAGCGCTGGTCTGACCAGGCTGGGACTGTGGAGGCGGCTCTTCCCAGAGCTGGAGAGAAGCCGTGCTCCTTGTTCGTCCATCAGGGACGGTGGACCTCTGGGCCTCACGCTGCCACCTCGGCTTCCATCGGCACCCGCGAGGACGTGCCGGGAAGAGCTGCCCACCAGAAGAAAACCAGGCAGGAAATGAGTCATACCCGGTCTCGGAGGCGGACGCTGGCAGCGCACTTCTCTCCCAGGCCGTCTCCCCTCTCGTGGGCTCTCGGAAGGAGATGCAGAGCGGCAGAGATTCAAAGTGAAGCAAGGGACTCGAGCTCTGCTCTCTCCTGCCTCTTTTCTATCTTCCTTTGTTTCTTCCCTAACACCCCTGCTGCGCATGCTCCGTTTCCTCCATCTCTTCCTTTTTGGTTGGAAGTTTTTACTTCGGAAGTTTTTTTGACATTTATATCATGTTTGGGAATATCCAGCAGCCTACTCTAATTAGGAGGAGCAGATTGACAGGATTTAGGGAATGAACGTGTTTGTGAAGCAGCACTTGGCTGGAGTGCGTATGTGGCTGGCGTGGGAAATGCGCCCTCTCTAGAGGCAGAGTGGTGGGCGATGGGGCAGGAGCAGCCCAGTGTGGTAGCCTTGAGATATGCTCTGCAGTCCTAGTGCCTGGGTTCCAGCTCCTGCCCCTGGACCTTGTAGCTTTGTAACCTTACTTAGATTAGTAACGTGTGCTTTCTTTCTCTTGTTTCTTCAGTTATAAATTGGGAATAATAGTGCCGACATCATAGTTCTGCTGAGGTTAAGTGAGTTAATGCAAGATATCTAACCCCATGCTCCCATTGTTGACATTAAGCCCATACCAAGTGGTGTGTCGCCTCTACTTTAGGTGCTTGCTATTTGCACGATGGGCATGTGATGAGATCTTTCTAATTTGTCATTTTGCAAATTTTCCTATTTTAAATTGAGAGACAATATTTCAAAATTATTTGTTTTCAATTTTAAAGAAATCAGGAGATGTTGTGTATTTAAATTATTTCCTACATTATCATGGAAGTGCGAGTCAAAAGGCAGGCATGGGGAGGTAACTCAAGCTTCAGCCCTTCTCTCCTGCCCTGTAGGTTCAGAAGAGCTCAAAGTAAATCCTTAGTCATGCTTTAATCTTTCCATGGATTGGCCCCCATCCAGACGTGGGACCCTTAGTTATTACTCATTTCATTAGCATATGCAGGGCCTTCTTACTACTCCAGAGAGTCCAAGGGTTTCGGGAACATGCCGGAAACCACGGGTGAAGATCATATATATATAAATATATAAATACTGCAGTTTGATCAGCCAAGTATGGGGAGCACTGCTTTTGAAAACACTGTCTAAATGACTAATTCTACTCTATCATTATATTGCACCATTTATTTCAACACCATCTATTTTAAAAGTAATTCTTTGTATGATATAATTTCTGGATTTTTTCAGTGTTCTCTTTGTGGCTTTTTCTCTGATACCAAATTACCTTGATATCTCAGCCAAATAGCTGACAGAAAACCTTACACTGGATAATATATAAATGGAAATTTTTCTCACAGTTGTAGAAGTTCTAAGAAGACTAAGATGGTGGCTAATGCACGTCTGGGGAGGCTTATTCTGCCTCAGGGACGTAGCTTCTAGCTGTGTTCACATTTGATGGTGGGCAGAGATGAACAAGCTCCCACAGATTTCTTACTAATCTGTTCATGAGCTTAGAACCTCAGAATGTGAGCATCTCCTAAAGACCCCTCATTTTAAAACTACTTAGAGGTTATAATTCCATGTAAGAACGTGGGGGGGGGGTGGCAGAAGTATTTAGACCATAGCCTGCCTCTTAAAATCTGTCTTTCTCACATGCAAAATACATTCATTATGGCTCAGTGGCCTCAAAAGTCTTAGTTATCCTATTATTAATTCAGAAGTTTGAAGTCCAGGGCTGGAGGGTTAGCTCAGTGGTTCCGGCGCCTGCCTCGAAAGCGCAAGGTCCTGAGTTCGATCCCCGGAAACCACATACAATGCTGGGCCTAGAGACTCACGCCCACCAGCAATCAATACCACATACCACAATGCCAGACGTGGTGGCTCACGCCTGTCATCCTAGCACTCGGGAGGCAGAGACAGGAGGATTGCTGAGTTCGAAGCTTGCCTAGGCTACATAGTGAGCTCAGAGCCAGCCTGAACTACAAAGCGAGACGCTGTCTCAAAAAAAAAAAGTTTGAAGTCCAAAGTCTGATTGTCATTGAACTAAAATACAAATGACATTGAAGGTATGATGTAACTGAGGCAGGTTGTTCTACAGTTGTGAACCTCTGAAATCAAACAAAAGGCATGTGCTTCCAAAATACAGTATTGAGATTCCCATCCCAAAAGGAGTCAGAAGGAAGGGGACAGCTGGTCCCAGGAGGCCTACAATCCAACGAGGTTAATTAAGGCTGGAGTCTTTTCTGATTCTGTGTCCTACCTTCTGCACACACTGAGGATAAAGTTGGGTCGCCCAGGTTCGGAAGCGGGGGCTCCTCCTTGGCAGAGCTCTGCCACGGGCACCCGATGCCTGTGTGTAACAGTCCTGTGCCTCTGTCGCTGTGGTTGCACGTGCATTGCTCCAGGGAGGACGCTTGGAACCTGGCCCCACAGATGAGGGGAGAGGCTGCTTTCCTGCCGTTTCAGCCAGCGTTCTGTTCACACCAGGCAGATGCTCTTTAGAAGACCGGGCCTTTCTCTGCTGTAGTGCTCCCCTGAGCTCCCGTCAGAGTCTTCCCCGGTGCTCCATTCCGAGTCGCGTGGGCTTCTTCTAGCTTGATCCTGCGAGTCTGCAGCTCCCAAGCTTGCACATTTTCACTTCATTGTTCTTGGAATATCCCAATTTTTGGCAATAGTTTTTACCTTCCATTCTGACTGTAACAAAATAATATAGCCTGGTAACTTACAAAGAACAGAAATTTATGGCTCACAACTCTGGAAAGAGAGAAGTCCCACGTTAAGCTACCAGTAAGTTTGGTGAGAGTCCATTTTTCACGAGTGTTTTTTTTTTTGCTGTGTCTTCACATGCAGGACAAGATAGTTGTCTGGAGTCTCATAAGCACAGAGTGGAGCCCTCATGAGTTAATCACCTTCTGACAGCCCTGCACCTGGCAGCACATTGAGGATTAGACCCCAACATGTGAACATTTAGAATGTAGCATTTGATGTGATATAAGCGTGTACAGTATGATGGAAGTACCACTTTTCCCTGCATGAATAGTGCTTTTATAGTTTTCATATATAGCCTAAAGTTGTATAACTCATTTTTATTACAAAAAAGTTGTTTTACCATTGACTCATAGTGAAAACATAGAGACTTCTCTGATTTTGGGGCCGGAGATTTAGCTTAGTGGTGACATCTGCCTGGCAAGTACAAGGTCCTAAGTTTGATCCCCAGTACCACGTATCATAATGCGGGGCGTGGTGGCTCATGTCTGTAATCCCAGCACTTGGGAGGTAGAGGCAGGAGGATTGCTGTGTGCGAGGCTTGCCTGGGCCACAATAGTGAGGTCAGGGCCAGCCTGGACTACAAAGTAAGACTCTGTCTCCAAAAAACTAAAAGAACAAACAAATTAAAAAAATAATACTTCCTTGACTTTATTTTTTTGGACTACTTGTCAACTTCAAATTTGATTGCATTTCAATTTCTCTTTGATTTTGTTTAGGTTAGAATGTAAATACTGTGCTATAAACCTGTTCTTGTATACTTTGTACTGTCTTCAAGTTCATGAAGAAATTTGAGTCTTTCTTCCTTAGTCCAGCATTTTCCCTTTCATATCTTGTGTCTACAATGTGATATGCATACTTCCTAAAACTATAAAACTTCGGTAGAAATGAATATTTAATCAGCTCTAAGAAATAGAGCTTATATTATTAGTTTCATGTGGTTGTAGATTTTTGGTGGTGGGGATCAAACCCAGGGCCCCTAACATGCTAGGTCAGAGCTTTACCAAGTGAACTATACTCCCAGGCCTCATTGTGTGTTTTTTTTTTTTTTGTTTGTTTTTGTTTTTGTTTTTTGAGACAGGTTCTCGCTTTGTAGTTCAGGCTGGCCCTGAGCTCACTATGGTGCCCAGGCAAGCCGCCGCAAACTCAGCAATCCTCTTGTCTCTGCCTCCCGAGTGCTGGGATTACAGGTGTGAGCCACCAGGTCCGGCATTGTGGTATGCAGTGTTGATTGTTGGTGGGCGTGTCTCCATGCCCAGCATTATATGTGGTCACCGGGGATCGAACTCAGGACCTCACGCTTGCAAGGCAGGTGCCGGAACCACTGAGCTAACTCTCCGGCCCCTCATTGTGTTTTTAACATGAGAACTGGGAAAGCAGATTTCATACATTTTAATAGATTTCTAATTATAATTCTAGACTTCTAAATAAAGAAAATAAATATACTAAATCTATTTGAATTAAGGTTGGCTCGTATTTGCTAGTTTTTGTTGTTATTCTGCTTTTACATTGTTTCAAGGAGAAAAGGTTTTGGTTTGCAGATTACGTTGTAGGATAAGGTGGTTAATGTGTCTCCTACCTCTTTTGAATCTTTCCATTTAAATAAAAACATTTTATGAAAGAGCAATTGTTACTCTTAAAACTTTCTATAACTCCTTGGAGAGTACTGAAGAGAAATTTATGTTCCTATTCTGATACTTTTGTGCTAGAATCATTTTTATTTCATGAATTGTGCCAATGATTAAAAAACATCTTGCAAAGAATATATTTTCCATCTGAGTATTTCTGAACTATTAGATGTCATGTGTCAGCACATTAGAGCATAGTTTAGATCTGTAGTAGTGCACATTGCAGTGGGAAAGCTCATGGGATAGTTAAGAGGTTTTGCTCCTGGAGTGAGAGTTTTCTAACTGAAATAATATTTTCATTTTTGTATGCTTTTGTTCACTTTGCTTGGGAATTGAGGAAACGGCTTATAAAAATGGCCAGCAGAGAATAATAACTAAGGGAGGCAGGGAGTTGCTGAGTGGATTTTCCTGGAGTGGTATTCTAAACATTAGCTTTTTTGATATATGTCTGTACACATTGAAAGTTCATATAAAATGTTAACTTGTGATATAGAAGGGCAAGTGACCTTTCTAATGATGTCTGTATTTTCTATTATCCTTGTTATCGTATGTGTAGAAATGGAAGGTATAGAGGAGACAGGGAAACGTCTAGCAGAGTGCTGATAGGAAGTGGTCATTCATCAGTGGTAGGCACATACCATTGATGTGCCTACAATGCCAGGTACCTGTTGGTTATGCATGCTTGTAATAGTTGACAGTACACCTGCGTTACCTACCCCTGTCCTCCTGCAAACACACACTGTATGTACTGATGCCTTGTGTGCTGGAATGCGTACCATCTGCTGAAATAACAGAACTCCATGCCAAACGACTGTATCCTACCTCAGCCTTTTAGGGTTATAGTGAAAGACCAGTTTCTGTTAAATCAATGATGATCAACTGGGGCAGCAGTGATTTTTTTTTTAATATATATATACAGAAATAAAACTCAGTATATACTATAGATTTGCCTGCATCATTTGCCTACGTTTGAGTGTCTATTGACTGTCATTGTGTAAGACGGGTGATTTGATTCAATAGGCAGTGTGTGTAATGAGTGGGAAACAGGATGGAAAAATAATGGTGCACTGGCATCATCTACCAGGCCACCCCGAGTCCATTCGCTTGCTCTCATCCCTGTGCAGACTATACAAATGGAGGATTGATGTTGCCTTCTAGGCTTTCCCTAGCTGCTGTGGGCATCTGGCTCCCTGTCAAGTCCATTCTTACCCAGAGCACAGTAATGCAGTGGACCACAGCATCAGAGCAAGAGTTGCTCAGTGTTGCTCCAGATCATTTTATCTTACTTCAAAAAAGGCTTTTTAAAAAATGAGAGCAGTATTGACTTAGAAATGCTTCTTTCCAATCCTAACTGCTGTGTGTGATGTTTGTAGAGAGTATGAAACATGGAGAGTAAATCAGGGTTTTGCAATGAGAGATCAAAGTGAGAAGGATCTACCAACATTCAGTGCTGTCTTGGTATAAATGCCCGCTGCTCAGGCCAGCTCCTGTACTGGGGTAGGGCAAGGGGGTGGGGACTGTAAGAAAAGGCACAAGACACCCATACGGCATGATGGTGGCAGTTTTGACCTAAATGGAGCTGGAAGGAAAAGGATCCGTAGGCAGTAAAAAGCTTGAGTCCTTAGGTGACGTGTTGATGAGTGTTCTCAACTTCATAAAGAGACATGACTATCCAGGGCCACACTTCTTGGGGTTGGAATAGTGTGAAGACTTCCCCCTCTTCTCTAAGCTGTACAAAAATGTGCCTAGTAGAAAGGGTGTTGGAAAAAAGGTATTGGATTTCTTGGAAAGAATATGGGATCTAGAAGTGGTAGTGGTATAATAGAAGCAATCTATTATAAGGAATGAAATCACACCAGTTACTGTGGAAGTGGCTGGTATATTTAGATCCTTCAGAAGTTGTCTCATGTCACATAGTGGGCCCTTCCTTGGATGACTCTGGTCAGCTTGTTACTCATGGCCCCCAGGTTGCTGTGCTGCAGACACTTTTAACGACGTACTGGTCCTTGGAAATGTTAGTTCTCTCATACTCTTTCATAGATTTTGTTTTTGCCTAGAATACATGATTACATTATCTTTTGTTTTTGGCAAATTCCAATTGATATTTCAGTACTTAAAGGAATGACTATCTCTGAGAAACCTTCTTCATTCCACTGTAGTAGTGTTTCCAGTACATGTGTTAATGATAGCTTTTAAATAGTTTATTTTTTCATTATTCTGTACCAACCCAGATTTTCCTTTTTCTTTCAACCAGAAATGCTTTCCCTGTAGATAGCTGCATGGCTCTATCCTTGGGTTTGTTCTTTGTTTTTTTTTTTTTTTCTTTCCTTCTATCTGAATTTAAAAGTTCTCTGAGGGCAGGACTTAATTTTATTTATTGCTGGTATCACCTGCCTAGAGCAACCTGACATTTCAGTAGACATCTATTTATTAAATTGTGGAAGAAATAAAGTCTTTGCTTCCCCCACAATAATTTATTCTTACAGCCATTGGTAGGTGATCCTCATGTAATTACTCAGTAATTGTATGGTGAATGAGTGAAAGCATAATTCAGTATTAAAGACTGAATTGGCTCAGTTGCTACCATTGGAAGTGAGATTCTTGACTTTGATAAAGTCATTTTAAAGAAGAAAATCATTAGAAGTCTAACATGATGGAAGAGGTAAACACTCTTCAAGTAAGATCTGAAACTTCAACTATTTGGGTTTCTAATGTTGATGTGGTTTAAGTTTTCAGTAAGCATTCAAGTTTCACAGATGAGACAAGAGGAAATGATTTGTAAGACCTATTTAAATATATGTACATTATTTTTAAAAAATTACTTCAAAACACCCTAGAGATTTATTTGTGTTCACTGTCCTATGTTTGCAATAATCCCTCAATATGGGATTCTTGCTGATTTCTGAAGCTTTGTTTGTGCTGTTTACATTTTCTGCATTTGTTATACCAGACTCCAGGTGTTGTAGCAACTTCCATTCTTATATCCAGGTATTCAGATTTGTCTTGATTCTCATTTATCTATAGTCTCAGTTGCTTCTGTTTTAATTAATATGACAATGATCTTGTCTTTTTCCTCTTAAATCCAGAACTGGTTTTGTACTAATTAATCCTAATCCCAAGAATTTTTATATTTTGTGGTAGGGAAATATTAATAATAATTTGAAACAGTTGGAGAATAAAATAATTAAAGAAAAATGCATACTAGTGATAATGACTTTTTAGATAAAAACTCCTAAAGTGTGTAAATATTTATTACATCTTAGAGTTGAAAGGAACCCTTGGAATAATTGGTTCAATCATCTTGTCTAGTTGAGCAGAATGATGCCAGTGATGCACGGTGATTGACCTGTCCAGAGTCACAAGACTTGTCAGTGGCTAAGCTGGCATCTCAGGTTTTCTAATACTGATGATTGCAGAGATGTGGGTATTATGTACTTTCAGCACAGTTTGAGGAATTATAAATGTGCACAAATACTCAGAATGGCACAGTGTTGTTATAGAACACAAATTTAAATGTTGCATAGCTTTTAAGAAACATATCTAGGAAAAAGTCAGGTAAGTTTGCCAAAATAAATACACAATTCTATCCATCACTTTCCGTTTAACATAAGAGAAAGTAAATGGGAAATGATTTAAATTTCTAAACAATAATCTGTTTACTAAATATCTTTGATTTGCAGCATAGTAACTTATCAGATGTTTACTGTATGTTTAAGTCCATGTGTGATGGACCTAAAATGAAATATAATATAGTCGTTGTATAGAAACAGTGTGGTCAGTGTGGTTTGACACCCACTGACCCTGAGGTACACTTTGAGATAAAGAAAGAATAGAGACTATGCAAAAACTTTCACAGTAGTTTTGCAGAGTAATTTTACATCTGTTGTATCTTATAATTTAAAATTGTGGGGAAATATTTTATATGAGTCCAGGTTTTTCTTTGTTGAGTAATTTACAATTTTCAGAATTGCCTCACGAGAAATTGGAGAAAAGCTCTTCTTTATCCCAGATAGTATGAGGAATTTTGCTTTATGGGGAATTGTATTCATGGGAATGTGAACAGTTTAAAATAACGAAGGAAAGGATCATCCCTGTTCTTTTATACCTTTTGTTCTAATTGAAGTTAGAGCCTTGTTGGAATAGACTCTTACTGAGTGTTGATTTATCCTATGAAGTTTATGTATAAAGCTTTTAAAAATGAAATCCCTCGTTTTTAAAGCTATGTGTTTTTTTGCCATTAGCATATAAAATCACAATTGTTGCATCACTTTAAATATTCGTTATTCTTTTAGAGGCCCTGAGATTTTCTTGATGCTGATGGAGTCTTTGTTGTAACATCTTTAGTATGTGGGTTGGAGGGCCTGGATTTGTTCCTCCTGTTGTAAAATTATGCTGGTGTTTAGGAACCACAGTCTGTAAAACTTTGTTCTAAGATTTCATTAACCCTTAAAATCTTGAGACTTTTTGTTTTTGTTTAATAGTACCTCATTGACAATTTGGGTCAAGTTAGAGTCCCACCCAGTGGGTAATGTATACATAAGTACGTACAGTTTCCGAAGAGCCCCTGCTATGTGGTGGAGATGAGAACCTGGTGGAGAGGGAGGACTGGCAGTTTATGCATAGTGATCAGTGTCAGTCTGTTCCCTGGTAAACTAGACTTGACTAATTTGCTTTTAACTTTTTAAATCATCTGTGAGGTTTTTATTTTGTTAGCCATTGCCTTTTATTTTCAAGAGTGCAGTGCATACAAACACTGATTTCTCTGTATTTGGAAATTTGATTTTGAGGTGTTTGTGGATACCTTTTTATAAACCATGGATTTCTTGTAGAGTATTATTCACTAAAAGCACGTAAGATCTTTGTATGTAAACGCATGGGTTAGCTATAAAATGAATGTCCTCTTAGTAGTGATAAGAAACACAGCCTATGAAGACAGCATTAGCCCTATATTTGAGGTAGGTAACTCTGTGGCTTTATAAGGAAAGAGACACAATCGCCTTCCTTACTTCTGTCGGTTTTCTAAGGCATAGTGACACATACTTTGAGATACTCTCTCCATTGCTGCCATATAAGGTATGTTCTCTTAAGTTTTGGGTAAATGTGAATACAGTTTGACTCATAAACCAGAAAACAGAACCTGTAATTAAAGTGCTGACATGGGTCAGAATTTTATACATTCACTCATGGAGATGTCAGTGACTCCTGGGTTTGTCTCCCTGCCCTTCTAACCTACAGAATTGAATCATTTTATTTGACAGAGAAAAAGTAAGCTTAAATTTTTAAGGGATACGCTCACATTGGAAACTGTCTTATGTTTTCTGTTGCTATAACAACATACCTGAAGCCAGATCTTTCATAAAGAAAAGAGTTGATTTAGAAAGTTCAAGATCAAGCAGTCACTGGGATGCACCTCTGATGAGGACCCTCTGTGCTGGGTCACCTCTGGCATTGTGGCATGAGTCTGTGTCACAGGAAAGATCTAATTGTGAGACAGGAAGACAAAGGATAGGGCTGGCCGATCTGCTGTTTTGTAACTTCTTATTCTTGGGGAAACTAACAGGGATCTCACAGTAGCTACAGTAATCTTGCCCAAGAGTCATGTAGCCGTGACCTAATCAACCGCCTCCTGGCTTTACCTCTTAATGTTTCACCACCTCCCAACACTGCTAGCTTGAAGACCGTGCCTTCCGGTGCACGCACCTTTGGGGACAGTCAGACTCCCCCTGTAGACATCCGTTTAGATGTATTTTAGGAACACCTACAGATCGACTGGTTGAAGTGCCAGCACTTAACAATCCCTCTATAGAGGGAGACAGAGTGACACCACATGTTCAGGTGCAAAACTGTAGGTAGATTATAGATTAATACCATTGGAGAGATAGCAAACAAACTGAGATTTGAAGAGAAGAAAAACCCTTCATGCATTTAAAAAAGCACTTCATGAATTTACTTCTGCCCCAGTTACTAATAGAAATTCCTGAGATTTTATTTGTGATATTTTGTGGTGGCTGAATAGTTTTTGTAAATGATAAACAAGCTCAGCATAAGTTCTCTAGAGTAAGCCCTGTATGGTCTCTATACATCTTTAGGCGCTGGGTGTGGGCAGAGGGCCTGGGAAGTGGGCAGGACGCAATCACAGTGCCTAGAAACTTTCACCCAGGGGCTCACGTGTCTGAACGCAAATATTCTACAACTGATACTGGAAAATGCATAGTAAAACAACTAAAGGTAGTGTATTAGATTTTTTTTAAAAAGCACTTTTCTCAGTGCTTTTTTTTGTCTCATGGAAATCCTCTTCATCAAATTAGTACAGTTTTATTAGCAGATTTCTTCAAATTTTGGTAACAGCACAGTTAAAAAAATACTTTTATTTTCCTATGCATGGTTCCCATGGTTTTTTTGACATGGGAAATTTCAGTGTTTCTTTCTGTAGCTATCGTATTTATTGTTCTTTTTTTTTTTCTTTTTACATTTACTTAGTCTTCTGGCATTCCAGCCATACCCATGGTGTTAGGGTCATGTGTTTCCAAGCATTCCATATTTGATGAAAATATGCCGAAGGTTGCGCCCTTGTACTTTGGTGGTGACTCAACGTATAGGTGCCGGGTCTGCTGTTGTTACCCGTGGTACGTGAAGGGATAATTACTCAAATCTGCATCCTCGGAATGAGTGTGCATTGTTCTGTTTAGTGAACATCCGGCAATTAAAATGATGTTACGTATTTTTCAAAACTGATTTTGGGAGTAGGCGTTGGGCTCCCACGTTTTCAGTAAAGCATTTCTTTTGCTGATTCCTACTTTCTGAGTTTTATAGGGAAAGGCAAAGAGAGGTTCTTGTGTGCATACTGAGCATTTCTTCTAAGTTTAAAGATTAAATTTTGTTAGAGAATTATAGGACATTTTTAGAGTTTCTGTTCTAGATAAACATTTTGCCATTTTTATGGAAAGGCTTAGTGTAAATATACCAAGTGTATAGAATATTCATTTTCAGTAAGAATCTTAAAAATTGGACTTATTTGAAATAGAATTAGCTGTATATGTTTATTTTATAACAATGAAAGTTTTGTTGCTTTGGATTGAGGTGCTCATAAGAGGTAAACGCTATAGGCAGGGGAGTATAGAGCAGGAATATCTAACACCTCATAAGTTCTAACTAGCATATATGTCCTGTGGGTAAGATATATTTTCAGTTTATATTTTTGGGATGTTTGTCTTAGTGATCTGCCATGTAAGATATTAACATTTTATTTTCAGTGTAGTTTTGTAAACATTATCATTGAAAAATTTTCTGAAGAAATACTGTTGGAACTACATGTAGAGAATCAGCATTTTGGGAGAATTTAATTTTACTTTTATTTGAGAATATTTATCATATCTTGGAGGATAACACCTAAGTGTTGCTGTAGGAGAGTTTTCTCTAGGTAATACTTAAGTAATTCTAGTCATGTGTTATGTTAGCAATGGAAAACAAAGTCTAAAATCTTTGCTACAGTGCTTATTATTTTGATACTGTTTTCAGTGGATATGCTGTGACGTGCGTGGTTGTGTAACATGCCCAGAGACAGGGCTTGGGTTTGGTCTCCCAGCACCTGAGGTATCTTCCCATTCTGTCTTCTCTGGTGCTCTTGGTTCTCTACTCTGTGATTCATACTGGTGCCCTCCTTTGTTTTCCTGTGTATCTTGTGGTTTTCTTTGCTTCCTGTCCTTGGCCCCCAACTTGGCGACCCCTGACTTGGCAATCCCTGATTGTTTGGGAAGAGGCAAGTAAGGTCACCACTGTGGGTGAATGGAGTTTGAAAAGTCCAGACTCAGGTAGCAGTCAGCAGTGGAGGAAGACAGGTTAGTCCTCCGAATCCATGGGAAGTCCATCCCTGTTGCTGAATGAAGCCAAGTTTACGCTCACAGATGGAGAAGGAAGAGAACAAAGGGAAATGTTTGACCTTTCTTTAAGAAAAGCTGGATTGACTAGTCAGTTTGAAAGCTGACTTCTCAGCCATGTAGGTCCTTGAAGTAGGCTTCTAGCCCATTTGAATTTTGTGGCTTAATATACTTATGAATAATTAATAATAATGCCAGGCATGGTGGCTCATGCCTGTAATCTCAGCACTTGGGAAGCAGAGGCAGGAGGATTGCTTGAGTTCAGGGCTTGCCTGGGCTACACAGTGAGCTCAGGGCTAGCCTCAACTACAAAGTGAACCCTGTCTCAAACAAAACCCCCCAAAACCAGAGATAATAGCGAGCATTTATTGTGCATCTTGTGATGTATGCTGTGCTGGTGTTTTACTTGCTCAGTTTTGCAGTCGCCATATGCAGGAGAGCTAGCCAGGGCTCTCAGGGCCAAGCCCTGCGGTTCACACTGCAGCAGGGAGCGGAGCACGTTGCCTGACTGCAGAGGCTCCTTTCAGTCGCGCATCCCCCTCAGTGTATGGACGCAAAGGGTCAGCTAAGCGCCCGGAAGCTTTGTTTACCCCTCTTTAAGTAGCCTGCACGTCCAGAGATGAGGGTGACACGGCGCCCCCACCGTTCTTGTCTCACTGTTGCTGCTCAGCAAGGAGTACTGGCACTTCCCAGGGTTCTGTCTTCTTCAGGGTGCTGAGGGATGCCCCTGAGGGCTTCCTCCAGGGTGCTGGGAAAGGCACCTCTGAGTGTCTCCCAGAGTGAGTCCGGGAGCCCAAGCGCAGCCCTGTTTCCCTTCTGGCCTCCTCCATGCCACAGTCACTCTGATCTGCTTGCTGAAGACTGGACTTCTTTCCAGGGAAAATTTGTAATCTGTAAATACACATAAAAGAATTTAAAAAGCAGCTATTGCCAGACGTGATGATGGTGATTCGTATTAGACCCCTTCCTCTAGAGTGACGGGGAGGCTCAGGAGATGGGCCCTTTTCGTGGTTGTCCTGGAGCACCTTCCTGTTGGCGTCAGCGTCGCTTGCCACGAGCTGACTTGAGAGGCAGTTCCAGCATGTGCAGCTATCTTTACTGGCAACTCCAGTGAGAACAGAAAGTAACGAGTCTTACAGCTGCAATTAAGTCAATGGGAAGTTGGACGGCAGTACTGAAAAGTGTATTTGAAGATGAAAAGGGAAGTATTTGCTTGTGATTAGTGCGATTTATACTGTGTTTGACCCAGGGGTCCCTTCTGACTGCTTCCTTTCTGCACACTGTGCATTTATGAAATCACACATTTTTGGCTGTAATATGTATAAGATAGACTGATGACAGAAAGTTATTAGTGCTTCAAACAAACACAAGCAAGTCAAACTGGCAAAAGCAGTAAAAGGACATACACAAACAAGTGTGTCTACAATTGATAATAATCCCGCATACCAGCCAATTAAGAGAAAAGAAGTGCTTGTCTTTCTGATCAGTAAATGGCTGGGGAGTGGCTCTGGGGAAGAATGAGCCCAGTGAGGTGGGTGCCACCTTCTTACTATCTTAAGTTTGCT
Organism: Thryonomys swinderianus; assembly: GCA_004025085.1. Lineage (NCBI taxonomy): Eukaryota > Metazoa > Chordata > Mammalia > Rodentia > Thryonomyidae > Thryonomys > Thryonomys swinderianus. Next base: position 18,592 of record PVIC010029186.1, read on the forward strand.
GTTTTCTGTCCAAGTCTTCGTACTACAGACATAAAGCACTAGTTCAGGCTCTTTGTACCCTTAAGTTTAATTCATGTGAATAGGGAATTTGGGTAGAGAATAAGGAAGATAGAGATTTACAAAAGCTGTCAGTGTTGAAAGCTTAATATGATTCATATGACTGGAAACTGTAAACAAAAGGGTTTAAGTGAAAATTTAAATCTGTGAAAATACACCCCTTGAGAGAGGAAGAAGCTGATGTCCACTGGGGGCTTGTCCGCCTTCTCGTGTGACGCTTTAACCTCCTGGCTCCCTGTCCTGGGAGGGTGGAGGCTCCAAGATGGTCCCAGCGTCACTTCTGGGGAGGGTCGGTCAGCTCGGGTTGCATCCAGCCCAGTTTCTCCCCCAGTTCCTGGGCTTGGCAGCGCCGAAGACCACAGTGCTGGTGGGAATAAAGACACTCCTTTCCTGTCAGGACCTGAGCCCATGAGATGCTCCTCACTGGCCAGGGCGTGTCCGGGGACAGAGACAGGAAGACATGCCCTCGCAGAGATGGGGTGTGCAGGTGGCCTGTGAGGGGCTGCGGCAGCTCTCCAGAGCCCGGGAAGACTGGCAGAGGGAAGCTGGAGGGGAGCCTCCCCAGTACTTGCTGCCTGGGACCCGGGAGTGCACATCCAAACATGAAGCCTGGGAGGAGCGGGCCCACTTTGGATGGAGGACCTCAGCCCCAGCTCAGCCTCAAGCAGCCGAGGGACCTGGGCGGCCGCTGCTCACTGCCCTGCCGCCGAGCCACGTTGCCTGCCTGCCTGCCTGCCTGCTTGCACGGGCCGTGCAGTCTCCAGCTGCACAGCGGCTTTCAGAGCAGGGGCCGCACACCAGTAGCTGACTTGTGAAAATCCTCGGCCAGTTGCCTGAATTTTTAGATGATTATGGTTGTGAATTTCTTTCAGGACTTACAGACATTTATCTTTTAGAATAGGATTGTGTGGTGTTTAGCGAAAAACCCCCACATTAAAGAACAAAACATGATTTTGTTCTATTAGCAAAGGTATTGCAAAAAAAATTGAACATGTTTTGGTTAAAAAATAAAGTATTTCTTGTGAATGATTGATTGTTGAGGTGATGATGGGCATTGATTTCCATTTTTGCTGATTGTTTAAGTTGTATTCTTCTGAACACTGGTGTGTATGTGTGTTGATTACTTTTCCCTTGTTGGTGAAACGAAATACCTGACACCCGAGGATAAAAGGGAAAGGGTTCATTTGGCTTAAACGGTTCATGGAAGTGTCAGTCTATGGTCAGCTGGCTCCAAGGCTGAGGTGGCAAATAGGCAGCACAGGGAGAACAGCATGGTGCACAGAAGCCACCAAAGATGACCAGAGAACTTAACAGCATCTTTCTGCCCCTTTTATCTTACACTGCTGGGATTAGGGCGATGCCAAAGCAATCACTTGTGTAGTGGTTTAGAAATCAGATGCCCATAGCCCCAGCAGCAAACATTTCATATTTAACCTCAGAAAAAGAAAGTTCCCCATCCACATGAGGCTTTGGGGGACATGTAAATACAAACCTAAGCAGTAATTTACAAGGGAATTGTATCATCTTTTTTTTTTTTTTGAGACAGGGTCTCACTTTGTAGTTCAGGCTGGCCCTGAGCTCTCAATGGAGCCCAGGCAAGCCTCCAACTCAGCAATCCTCCTCTCTGCCTCCCAAGTGCTGGGATTACAGGTGTGAGCCACCATACCCAGCACTGTGGTATGTAGTATTGATTGCTGTGGGTGCGAATCACCACACCCAGCATTGTATGTGGTCACCGGGGATCGAACTCAGGACCTTGCACTTGGGAGGAAGGCACTGGAACCACTGAGCTAAATCTCCGGCCCTGTATCATCTTTTTTATGTCTTAGCCCATATTTTTATTTATCTAAACTGGATGTAGCTTGTGGTATTGGAAATAAGGTTTTACTTTTGACCTTACTTATATTAGTTGACCCTAATAACTGGAGATTCTACTTTTCAACTTAGAATCTATGTCTGATGAATTAAAAGTATTTGTACTATAATGTAATATAGTAAACTGATAACCCTCATTTACTTTTTTTCTAAGAGGCAGAATATTACTGCGTTCCTCAGGTTGGAACTCCTTGAACTTCTGGGCTCGATCAGTCCCTTTAGCCTCTTGAATTGAAGGGCTACAGATGTGTACAATCATGCCTCTGTTAAAAAAATTTAATAGAATCTAATAAAACATTTGCCTAAAATCTGTATTATTTAAGACTCTTGGAGAAGAGTTAACTAAAATATGATCCCTGAATTTATAAGCTGCTTTTGAAGTTGGAAACTGGTGACAAAGTACATCTGCCTTGTATTTCAGGCTTCAACTGTACTCTGCTTGCTTGGAAGCAGAAGACATTTTCAGTTTTTCTACCCTTGTTGTAAGAAGATAACATTGACATAAATGGAATCCATAGTGTTATTGTCAGTGGGCCCACTGTATGAGTCTGTTTTTCTCTTGCCAATAATACAGTACCACAGAGTAGTAGACAACTTATTAAAAAAGTTTTACTTTGTCTCACCATTGCAGAGGCCCTTGGTCAAGGGGTCACACCTGGTGGGGACCCTTTTACTGGCAGAGTCTCTAGTTGTGCAAAGGAGGATGTCACATAGCAAGACACAGGAAGAGGTGGTGGTTGGGAGGGAAAGACAAAAAGAAGAAAACGGAAGAGAGAGAAAGAAATTGATTCTTCCGGTCTATTTCCCTTATAAAGCCACCAAGATTTCATCATCCAGTTATTTTACCCAACCTTAATCACTTTCCAAAGGTTCTATTCTAAACACCTTAGTCAGATGAAGCTTCACTTTTAGCCTCTCAGAGTGGCTATTAAATTTCAACACATGCACTCTTGGGGAATACACTCAGACCCTGTCTGAGCTCTAGCATCCACTCTTCTGTCACAGGTAGGACAAAGGAAAGACAGAGGGCTGTGCAGAGTTAGAAGGTGAGAAAGTCTTTAGGAAACTTACGGGGCAAGGAATATACTTCACTCTACTGCTTGCCTGGCATATGCAGTGCCCTGGGCTCAATCCTCATTTTACTGTCTCTTGTTTCTGTCTCTCTCTTTGACTCTTTGTCTGTCTGTCTGTCTGTCTCTCTCTCTCTCTCAACACACACACACGATGAAAAAATGAAAAGGAAATCTCATTATTAGGCAAGTAGGTAGTAAGCAGAGTCCAGGTGAAGTCCCGTCATGGTGTAGACCGTCAAGGGAGAGGAATGGGGGTACTGGTAAAGCTTAGTTATTTTCCTACATGTGGAACCCAAGAAAGGGGCAGAATTTATGGAGCTGTGCAGGTTTTTTTTTTGTGCTCTCTGATCTGAAAATAAGGGTGAAAGACTACAAAGATAGTTCTGAGAAAGAAGTTTAAACAACTTGAGCAATAGGCACCGGCACAAAGGAATAAAGAAAGTTGATTTGGTTATGTCATTGTCTTTCATGTGCTCATTTTCCTTCTATATTGTTTATTACCTGTATATTACTGCTGGACCGGAAGTGTTAAAATCACTTCTCGGGTATATTCAGAGCAAATGCCCTTCAGTTTCAGTGTATGTGTTTTTAAGACTGCTTCATATGAAGGTTAGTACTTTAGTTGCCGTTCATTTCGGGTTAAATTTTCTTATACTTGCCATTGGCCCAAATCAAAAACTAAGAGAAACTATTATTATGTGTATGTTCTCCCTTATTATCAGGACTCCAAAATTTACTTTATTTAGCTGGGGATAGGTGTCTCTTTGTCCCATCAGCAATATGTTCCAGAGTTGACTCTTGTTTTAGGATTAAACTTATAACTATATGTGTAGTTCACATAGTAGACTTTTTTAAATTGAATTCTTTATTGGTACAATTTATATACATCTCAAAAGCACATATAACATTGGGCAATTTGTACCAGTGTATGCCACAAGTTAATTCTCATTTTTACCCATATCCCTACCCACTCCCCCCTCCTCCCCCCTTTATACATGCTCTTTTATTTTCTTTCTGTATCATATTTATTCCTTCCCCTCATCACATTCCCACACCAAGTTTCCTATAGAAATATTCCACTCTATAAAAGCTGTCCTACTTTCTAGAACTCA
>PVIC010029187.1:0-22711 GCA_004025085.1 Thryonomys swinderianus
TGTCACTTGGCACCTGCTGCTTCTCTGTAACAGTACTACGGACATAAGACTCAGGAATACGAACAGCATTCACTTTTGTCTTCTTATTGAATCTCCCAGAAATTCTACAGAGAGTACAGAGTCGGGGACGACGGTGACTCATACGGGATGTGAGCAAGGATGTGAGGTCAATGTTGAGTCATTTGGGGCCTCAACGCGACCAGTTTAGGGTTAGCTCGCTTGTGAATTGTATCTAGTGGTTCATTCAGATGAAGGCGCTGGTGGGGATTAACTAACACACGAATAATAGTGCCTGGAGTCCCCTGGGAGCTCTGCTGAGTCCATGTTCGGTGTCCTGTTTTTCCCAAGCAAGGCATGAGAAAAGCTGAGACTTGGTGTAGGGGCTGGGCTGCCAGAGCTGGACCGGAGCCTCCCAGCCCCCTTGGCGGCAGCCGCTGACTCAGCACCTGGGACTTGCTCCCCAAGCGCAGAGGGTGCCATGGCTCAGGGCACTTTCCAGATAGAGGAGGGAATGCTCTTCTTTGTTTTCCTCTGCGGGGATTCACCTCAGGGTCATTAAAATGCTGCTGTGGTCTGTAAGGTCTGTTGCAGTTCCTAAGTATCTTTTAATTGCTAAGTGTTGCTTCAGGCTCCAGGGTGAGGAGGCGCTCAGCTTGCTTTATTTTAGGAAGATAAATAAGCAGAAGAGGAGAAACAAGTGGCTGAATGATGACTTTGAAGGGCTGGGTGCGGAGGTCTTGTTGGGCTGGCATCCTGGGCTTCTCCCTGCTCAGCTGTCACTTGTTGGCACAGACCTGCTGAGGGGCTGCCCAAGTTCAGTGCCCTTGTGCACCTGTGAGGGCCTCCTCTCATTGCCCAGGGCAGAAAGCACATGTGGGTCCGGGTCACCCCTTGGTGTTTGTGGGTGGCCTGTAGGCTGGTCGGGTTCCAGGAAGGATCTTGTAAGGTGGAAGCAGTTGAACCCTAGTGGTCTGAGCGGTGTCACAGAGATGGTGCCACGGATGTGGGGAGGACTTGGGTCTCCAGAAGCCTTGAAAGCCACTCAAAAGATGCTCTGTGTAGAGAGTATTGATGTGTGCTTAAAGATAAGGACTTAGAACATAGGACGTAGGATAGATAGAAAAAACACCCGACACCTGTCAATGCCAGACCAGCAACACCCAAACTGGAACCACATGATAAACCGAGGCTCCAGACAAGAGCTGGTATACAAGGAGGCTGAATGAGAGACCGACAGCTAGATGCCCTGAGGACACTGAGGTGCTGCCCAATGGACAGTTGACTCCTCAAGACTACATTAGCGTCAACGTCCTCCCCCCACCCTGACTTGGCGTGATCCATCGGCAGACTGGAGTATTTGAACTCAGTGTCGAGCGTGGTAGGATGACTTGTGGGAATTTTCTGATAGTTACTATTGTGACCTGGGTTGTAGTAACATATTATCTATCAGGCATTTCTTGGATATCTTGGCTTGGACTTGATATTAACTGTGACTTGTTGTAGTGTATATTTGCTAAAGGGAGTCTGAAGCTTCCTGGATAATAAAAGAGTGACTTTCAGAGCAACCCTGGTCTGAGTCTCCTTATCTGCTACCTGCTTGTGACACTCTGAATGTGTGAGTATGTTTCAGGATATGGGACTGGACTGGAAGAAGACCATTGCCACGTGTACCCCTCCTGCTGTCCCCTCCAGTGTTGTGTGCTGGTGGAGGGAATTCAGCACGTTCTGGGCATCAGTGCCTTGGGAGTGAGCTACAGTGTCAGGCTTGTATATGCTGAGCTGGGGTGTCTCCATCACATCCTCTAGGGACTAACTTCTCTGTGGGCTCCAGGACCGACACCTGTGTGCTTAGGAAAGATGCAGCACCTCACGCCCTAACTGGAACCTGCTAAATGAGAATCTGCACTTTAAAAAGATGTCAAGGTGATTTGTAGGCATCTCATTAAAGCCTAAGAAGCACAGACAGGAGATGGTGGGAACTCACAGGTTGGCAATATATCTGCACCATCACTTGCCAAGCCCTGGTTCAGATGGGAAAGAACAATGCATGTGTCTGAGGTGCATTCACTCTGACTGAATGGTTAGGACTTCTTGGAGCACAGTGTTGAGAAGAGTTTGTGGGCTCCTCGTGATAGGTTCTTGATTCCTGCCAGAAGGGTGGGAAGGGAAAATGGCTCTCATAGGCTAGGTGGTTATCTTTACTGAACCAGACTATGTAGAAGGCTCTTCTCCTGCTGACCTAATGGTAAATACTTTTGGGCTGGAGATGGGTGATGCTTATGGTGTTTGCATTGGTCCTACCAAAGCAAGGGTCAGAAGTCAAGTTTCCTGATTTCTGGGTGGGATGGTTAATGTTGATTTTGCCTACTTGATTGGCCTGAGAGCTGCCCAGAGGACTGGTAGAGCACAGTTTTGGGGGGTATCTGGTTGTGTCATGGAGGCCTGGTATTGGGTCAGCATCTACTCCCTGACTCCTTACTCTCTGGCATTGCTCTACTTTCTGCCTATTGTGAACTAAGCATCTGTGCTCCATCATGTCCTCATGTTGTTTCTGCATTGGAACCCACTGACCATGGACTGAATCTCCTTAAAACATGAGTCAAACTAAAACTAAACTTCTCCTCCTATAATAACATCGTGTGTGTCCAGTATTGTGCCTAGCAATGGGAAAGCTGACTAACATACTGAGTCTGTTGATGTCCTTTGGGATTAGTTCTAGGCTCCCTCTCTAAGTCTTTGAACAAAAAAATCATTCACATAAATATATCCCAAGTTTGGTAGTCATGGTATATATATATACTGAATATATATTTGGTGCTAGGAACTCCGATGATTTTGCTACATTTAGTATGTCTCTCAGTTCTTGAATCTACTCTCTGAAGTGGGTATACCCCCATTGTGCTGGAAGGAACTAAAACTTAGGGTATCTTTGAACATATTTCTTCTGAAAAGGGGTGATACTTTAAGTCAGAGTTGCTTTTGTAAAGCAGAATTCAGGCTCCATGACAAGCCAGTTGGGGAGTAGAGGGAGGACTATATTTTGCCTAAGAGCAGTTTTGGGTATTTTAGTACTCTTGAAATTGCCCCACTAACATGGTATCTGGCCCTGCCAAGAGGGCTCAGTGTGACTTGATTCTGTCACCATGCGCAGGACTGGCTGCTCAGGGCCCTCTCAATCTGGAGATGCTGAGACTGCAGAGAGGGGCAGAGAGGAGTCAAACAGAGTTGGAAGGCAAGACCTCAAGATGAAGTGACTGGAAAAGGTGCCCCGGAGGCCATGCTCTGTGTCTATGACATGGAACCTATCTCCTAATTAAATCCCCTGGATCTCGAGCTCCAGAGAGGTGAGAGACACTAGTGTTGTCCCATCCTCAGTAGCTAAAGGCCCAATTTATACTGCAAACAGCATATGAGGTTTGAGTTTTAGTATAGTATGTGGGGTCCTTGAAGGGTTTCTCTCCCATGTGTAAGCAAAGTAGTATGGCAGTTACTTGTTTGGGCCCCAGGGGATCTGCCACTATTTTCTAGGTATCTGGTAGGGGACTTGATTATTAATTGCTAAATCTCACTTTTCTGGGATGTAGAGACAATAATAGAACCTACCTGATCAATGTGCCAAGAAATTGCAATAAGATAATGCATTTAAATTCATCATAAGGTTTGGCCCAATTAGTATTCAAACCATCATAGCTTTAAAAACATTATTATAATGGTTAGTATTGTTGCCATCATCATGATCATTTGGACCAATAGATGGCAACTCTTTGGCTCAAGACCTGGAAAGTCGAGAAATAAGGCAAAGCAGTGAATCCCATAGAGATCAAAATGTGCCCTTTATTAGTGCAGCCTGAGTGGAGTACCTGGCAAAGCCTTACTTCCCCATCCTGGGCTAGTAAACCTCTGCACAGCTCAATTCTTAATAAGGAAGAAAGAAATGTCTGTACCTTTCTGTATGTAAGTCACATTCTGATCTCGAGAAGCCACTCCTGTATGGGTGAGGGCCAGAAGCCTGGGTTTTTAGTAATGAAGAGTGCCTTGTCCAGCTCAGTCTAGAGAACCTCCAGAGAGAGAATGGGGGCATGAAGAAGACAAAAGACAATGTACACAAAGCTGAGGCCAGGTGGGGCCTTCCTCCTGCTGGAGAAGAGGACCCACAGTAACCTGCAGTGTGTTTATTTATAGTCTCAGTAGGAAAAGAAGTTCAGGGAGGGCTCAGGGGGTTGAGCAGTAACTGCAGAAGGAAGAGCAACTACTCTTTGGAGGATGTGCTTCATGGTTTTCTGGGGAACTGGGGGAAGCAGTCAGGACATCTTGAGACAAGGCCAAACCAACTGCACATCTGCTTCCAGAGCTGCACATGCTATTCCCGTGGGGCTCTGGCTTGGCCATGGGGATGGATGGCTGGCCTAGGTTGTCACAGTGGTAGATTGTCTCTCTCCCAACAGAAGGGAGCTCTGAGGGGAAGGAATTATCGTGAGTGGCAAGAAGGGTTCCTCCAGCCTTCACATGGCACCTGTTACATATTACCTTGTAAGACCAAGTGTGCGCTTGGCATAGTTCACCTTTGATCATTTAACATTACCCCCTTAGGGAACAAGTTATTTTCATTAGGAATCATATGTAATCAGATATAATCAATATTTTCTTGATTCAATCCTTAGTTTTAAGACAGTCAACAAAGAAAAGGCATATATGTGACTATTAAAGGGATTCAAGCTCAGTAACATCTCACATCTAAACTCAGCTTTTTATTTACCAGTCATGATACTTTTACTCTGTCACTGTTTTTAATTAATGCAAATAAAAAGTCAAGTGGTCACATGGAATGGCAGAACTAAATTACCTCCAATTCTGTTTTCCCTCCTTTATAATCATTGCGCTGTTAGAGTGATTGTTTTTTTATATTTATTGCTTAAGCATAGTAATGTGTGGAACCCACCAGAGACAGGAATCATGCCTGAAGTGAACTCAGATAATTTCAAACTGTCACTAATTTACACTTGATTTAGCATGGGGAGTTGAGCCCACATGTTACAGATCTATTTGTATAGTACTAACATCCAACAATTGCTTCAGCAATTATTTAGATTGTAAACCAACCGCACATTTTTTTTTTTTTGGCAAGGAGAGAGGTTTTTTTTTTTTTTTTTTTTTTTTTTTTTTGAGACAAGGTCTCACTTTGTAGCTTAGGCTGGCCCTGAGCTCATGATGTAGCCCAGGCTGGCCTCGAACTCAGAAGTCCTGCTTCTGCCTCTTGAATGCTGGAATTACAGGTGTGAGCCACCACGCCTGGTGAGGTTTTTTTTTTTAATGCTGGCAAGTGACATGCACAGGGTGGGGGAACACTTGACCCATTGTGGTTCAGGATTTCAGGTCCAGCGTGATCATAAAAAGCAGATTAATTTCTGGTAGGTTTAAAAAGTGTTATTGTTTTAAAGTTCTACAGACAATGCTTGTTCTTCCTGTCCATTTCTGGGACAGACTGTCCTCTGTGTGTCTCTTCTCCAGGCTGCATCGAGCGGGTTGTCAGGATTTCTGGGTCCTAGTCTGGTTGCCTGCATTTGTTAGTGCTGAACAAAGCCATCTCATTTCTTGTCTGGGCCCATGTTTTTCCAACTGAAAATTAAGGGAGCTGGACTGTGACAACTCTAAGATCTGTTTTCTGCCCCAAACTCTGGTGTGAGAAGTTGTCTTTCACCAGGACAGTTAGGTGGGAGAATACATGTGGAATCTGAATCTGCCTCTTTTGGACAGCTGCACTGATGTACCTGGGTGAGCCTGTGAAGGGAGTTTGTCTACTTTTGATTTATGTCAGAGGCTCCACGTACTCTGGTTTCTGCAGTTCTCAGGGAGCTGGGAACAAAAGAAAGGCAGTTTCAAGGCTGCCTGTGCTGGGAGAAGGGGGGAGAGAGCTGTGGTCTGTTGGGGCCAGCAGGTGGTCGCAGTGCTGGGAGGCAGAAGTGCTTGCTACACCGTGGGCACAGGGCCATGGTGATGGCAGCATGGTGAAGGGTCCGTGTTTCTTAGCAGGGTCGAGCTGAAGAAACTGAAGCTGTGGTCACAATCATGTGGGCGTGCAGCAGGGTCGTGGTGACCGTAGGCTCTTTACAGTAGAGGACTCAGGACATGAGTTGCTGCTTCCGCTTGGGCTTTGTGACTTCGCTTGGGGAAGCTCCTCATCTCCAAAGCTGGCCTTAGGGTCCCTTGGCCGCATATTTCTAGGGGTTCCCCATGCCTGTATCCCGACAGGGTGTTTAGCTACCTTCACAATTCATCACTGGATTAAACAGAAACATGGGCATAAAATCCTTTGTACTCCACTTTAGGAAGCTGTTGTCTGTGGGTGGAGAATGTCCTTTTGGTACTAAAATTAGTAACATAATGACTTTGAAGATCATCTCTTTTACAACTCATTACTTCTTTTTGTAAAAACCCAGAAAGGCATATTTTATACCTGATCATTCAAATCATTCGGCAAATATTTGAGTGCTTACTTCATGTCTTCTAGAATCTGTAGTCACAGACAGACAAAACCTTTGCCTTCAGGACCATAGAGCTTAGTGGAGGACAGATATTACATAAGCCACAGTATAATATTATGTAATTATATTTGTCATTTATTTTTTATTTCATGACACAGTATGAAGTGTTATGGGCAGTCTGAAAAGAACTATGAGCTCTAATCTTAGCTTTACCCTAAAATCTTATATTTCACTTTTATTTTATCTCACTTTGTTTAAAAAATGTGGCATATTTTACAGTACCTTGTCAAAAAATGTCACTGTTCTTTATCCAAAACAAATGAAATTTACCGTGCAACCAAGTCTCTGTCTCTGAAATAGCTACAGATCTGCAGAAAACAATGGAAAGTGATATATCTTTTCCTGCAATTGCTCTAACATTCATCATCTTTTTTCATTAAAAAGTAAAAGTTAGAAAGTCCTTCCTATTTGTTCCAGCCCAAGTTTATTAAGGATTGCAACTAGCCAGAGACAGCTACATCCTCAGCCCTGACCAGAGACTCATGGTATGTGTACATAATAAGTTATAATATTTGATCTATGTTATGGTGCTTTTTGTTTTCTCTCTGGAGTTTTTCACTGTGGCCCATTAATTTTCCCTTTTACATATATTTTTACTAGTGCCTATTAATTTTATACAACATAGGGTTTCAGAATGGTACTTTCATACATGGGTGTAATACTTTTTGTTCATATCTATCCCTCTATCATCCTCTTACTACCTCTTCCTATTTTCTTCTTCTTGTCTACTTTCATGCCCTCTTTGTTAGATTTCACAAATTTTGGAAAACATGTGAAACTTGTCTTCTTGAGTCTAGTTTATTTTGTTTAACATGATGATCTTTTGTTCCACCAATTTTCTTGCAAATAACATAATTTCATTCTTCTTTGTGGTTGAATAACACACCATTGTGTACAAATCCATTCATCTGTCAGCAGCCACCTAGGTGGATTCCATATCTTGGTGATTGTGAATTGACGGCATACTGATTTTCTAATTAAGTTTCATAGTACTCCATGCTAATTCCATTTCACAGAGTGAAATTGGCAAGGTGATGTCACAAAACCAAGAATAGAGTTACTGCCTCTTGGTTTAAAAATATACTCACAGGTGATGTTTATCCTAAAGCCTAGACAGACCTGAGTTAGAGTCGTAGCATTTTTATGTCCATGTGTTCATCCATCTACTTATCAACAAATGTTTGTACATCTTCCACAGTCTTGGGCTTCTACTAGCTTCTGAGAATACTCTGGGAGAAGGAACCTGCCAAGTGCACCCTTTCTTGGAGCTTATGTTCCAGTGAAGTTGATGACTATAAACAAGTAAATAAGTGTGCAAGGATATTTAGTTTTGTTGTAAGGATAGTGAGATAAAAAATTGATAATAGAATGAGATTAAGTTGTTGTTGGTGAGCCTCATGGAGTTTTTGATGAAAGAAGAGTAGAGTCACAAAGCAAAAGAAATAAGAAACCAGACAGGAGCTAAAGCATGCACAAAGAGTCTGGGCAAGAAATTGGCTCAGCGTCTTTGAAGGATGGAAGAAAATGCATTTGCAGTTCAGGGAGCTGAGTTTGTGTGGAGAGAGCAGTGAGGGTGAGGCTGGAGATGGAGCAGCGTCAGATCACCTGGGGGTTTTATGCAAAGCTAGGGAGCTTGGGTTTCATTCTAAGCAGATCTAAGAATTTCATGGGGGATTTAATAAAAGAGCATTGTATTTTAGGGAGATCATTCTATAGACTAATTCACTGTAATGAAACATGGATGAAGGAAAAGATACTGGTTTGAAGCTGTTCCCACAGTCCAGTCACGAGAACACCTTGGCTTTTGTGGGATACAAGGATGGAGATGGGAAGACAGAAGGTATCAAGATAAATTTGGGAATGGAGACAAGGGAAAGAATGTTGTGGTATATGACTGTGGGGATATAAAGGATGAATGATTACTCAGTGACAGGGAGGCCTGTAGAGGCTCTCTCAACCAAGAGCTCCCAACATTATTAAGATGCTTCAAAACCAAGAACTCTCTGATTTTATTTAGAATGTAAGTGTAAGTGAGAGAAGCAGAAGAAAAACAGTTTGGGCCAGGAGTTTCTCATGGTTAGGCAGTTCTCTTGGGGAAAGGGAAAGGACAACAGCCAGAACAACATGCTTCACTAATCTAAATTTCTTCTTGTTTAACCCTTCATTTCTCATAGAACCTGTGTCCTTTTGTCCCACAGTTTAACCACTCACTCACTGGCAACTTCCTCACAGAAATAATGAAGACTGTGTCTTCTTGAAGTCTGGCTTGGACAACTTAGGAGTTATGTGGTCTTAGAAAAGATTTTTATCTTCTCAATATAAATGTTAACTAGGGCATGACACCAGACCTTGGACAGACACCAAAGGCCTGTGATAAGCCCAAGGGCCAGTGAAAAAAAAAATGAGAACAGGAATAGGCAACCATGGTGGTGATTGAATGACTCTCTCCACCAAGTAGCATAAATAAAGACCCTAAAGTCCCAACAGTGTCAATCACTCAGTGAAAATAACTGTGACACATATTATTTCTGTTCATACCCCACAATACCTAGTTAAGAGAAATTGCATAAAGACTTACTTTCTCAGTAACACTTGAACTTTTTTTTTTTTTTTAATATGAACACAATTAGTGGCTGACAAAATGAAAAGGCAAAAGAGTGGAGTCAAATTTCTGGCATGGTGCGGATGAGATACCACCATAGCAGTCATTCAGTTCTCAGAGGATGGTACTTGACTATTTTATGTGGTTTCCTCCAAGGCAGGGACTCCTCTGGGTTGACAGGAACCCCTCCCTCAGGCTTTCATGCCAGTAGTTCCAAGAAAGACTAAGCGTGTGGTTGCTAACTTACAATCTTAAATTTGGGGTTGGTTCTCTTTGATGTGGCTTGGGTTGTGTTCTGATGCATGAAATGTTCTCAGTGGTCACAAGGTAGATTCTGTGAATGGCCCAAGGTCACTCTGGTGGGCAGGGGGTACGTTATCTCATCCCCATGGACAACAGGTGGACAGTCACAGTGGGAATGTGGGCTCGTATTGCTGGACCATGTAACGTGTGTTGGTGAATTCCTATTCTGATTCTTGGCTACCAAACAGACATCTTTCATGGTGTATATCAATTTACCTACTAATCTCAGAAAGGGTCAGAATACAGAAGCATACTGTAGTCCAAAAGTTCTCAGAAAGCAGAAGTAGTGGCTTTCCTGTAATTGGTCATAAACTGAAAAACATGGATTCAAACCAGCTAATAAGAACTTTGAGAATAAAAGATCGAGTATCTTGGCTGTTTTGTGTGTGAGCATAGGAGGAGGTGGTAGCAAATGTCATGGAGGCAGTTCCACTCAGGTTTTTACCAAAACAAGCTTTTCTAGTATCTTTCAAGTTGGTATCAGTTTCCTTACAAAATATTTTTTCACAGTCTCATAGACTGCCAGAGCTACAAGGCAACTTAGAAATCTTTTGGTCTAAACTGGTCTCTATTCAATTAAGAAAACTGAGAAGCAAATCCAGACAGATCTTGAATCCATCCCTGTGGTTTTATACCTATGAATAGTTTCCTACTTCTGCCTTTGGCAAGTTTGACTCGCATATAAACTATCTTTTACCTTTTTTTTCCTATAAAAAGGATCTATTTGGTTTCCTGTGGGAAGTGATGATGGTCCAGATTTCATTTTATTTTTCACTTCTTGAGTTTAAAAATCCCTCTAAGAACTGAGGATTCTGTGGAAGATGATAAATGACATGTCACCCATGGGTCACATTGTGCCCCTACACAGAAAACCAAATAAAGCTCTCTTTGTTTGGCAGTGAATTCAGTTCCCGTGGGACTCTGTGAGCCCCCAGGATGCACTTTCCTCTGAATCTCTGAGCCCGCCGCATCAGGAGCATCCACACATGGTGCAGGGTGGTGCATTACTCCCAAGTGAGGACTGGCAGGTTAGATGCGAAATTTGAAGAAGATCTTGAATGCTGGTATCATATAGCTTTGTCTGCACAGTCAGGCTCTTACACTGATGGTGTGACTTCTGCTCACTTTCACGTTCTATTGACAATGAGCAAATTAATATGTGCTTACGTCATTAGGTTGTTGAGTGGATGAAAAAGAAATGCATAAAAGTCCTGAGCACTCTGCCTGGAAGATGATAAGCACTCAGTCTGTGGATCAACTGTCAGAGAGTTTAAAATATTGTGTAACTCATTCAAGACAGGTGATGATTCCAAGTGGAGTGTAGCAGTGCAGATTTATTGGAGGATTAACTCAACTTGGTTCAATTCCCAATCTGTCCATCTCTCTTTAGAGTGTAAAATATAGACATTCTGCAATTAATGCTAGAACATCCTTTTATTTGATCAAATAGCCTTGGTAACGTGTACCTATTCCCCTGAATTCATTGACTAATCCTGATATCTTCCTCTCGAATGCAATAGATTCTTCCTCTGATCAATACCTCTCACTCAACAAGGATTCAATGAAATAAAGCACGCAAAACACTTAGCCCACAGTGGCTGGCATATGGTGACTAATCAATAAAATGTTAGCTGCTGATATTACTCTTATGACCACTCCTGGAATTGTTATCAAGCACCTGGCACGGTTGTAACAATGAGAGTAGGGGTGAGGATGATGAAGGAAATTTGAAGACACCAAGGCACTCTTCCCAGCTTTTTAAAGAGGCTAAGTATTATTCTTGTTCACCTTTTTTTTTTTTCAGGCTCAAGAAATAATTTATTTGGTCCATTCCTTTTCATCTTTTTCTTTTTAAGGTGAATTAATGTTAATTAAAAACTCCAAACTTTTCTTGTGGATACCCTGCAACCTGGTATTCTCAATCATTTCATCTTCACTTAACTGGCTTAAAGCTCAAAATAAATCTGAAAGGCCAGAAGTCATCTATTAGGGACACACAATTTCCAGAAAATAAGTAGAATTTTGTCGTCACAAGTACACAGGGCAATTTCCTGTCACTTAATTCTCAAAATGACCTATGGTAGAAACATGATATCGTCCCTATTTCTTAGGGGTTAAATCTCTGGTCCAGTGTCAAAGAGGAGAAAGTGTTCATTGCATGGATGGAGATTTGCTCTACTGCACTTCAAGGGCCCTCATGGGCTTTGCTGTTAACTGTCTCTGTAGTGTCAGCATGGGGAGAGGGCATGGTGTCTGTTCTTCAGTTTAGCCTGGGAACCAGTGTGGAGAAAGCAGAGATGCTGACGTTCCCAGGGGCCAGCCAAGTGGACTGGGCCATTGGCTGTAGGAATCTAGCTGTGCTCTTGTGCTGTTACTCTCATGGGTCCTTCCACGGACTGACCTCCCTCACTGCCTTGGATTTGCTGGACTTTGCACTTACTTCTCGGTGTCATGACTATGACAGATGGAAAGGGCAAACCAAAAAGAGCACTTTTTTTTTTTGAGACAGGGTCTCTCTTTGTAGTTCAGGCTGGTCCTGAGCTCACTATGTAGCCCAGGCAAGCCGAACTCAGTAGTCTTCCTGTCTCTGCCTTCCGAGTGCTGGGATTACAGGCATGAGCCACCACACCCAGCAAAAAGAACATTTTTGGTATGTCAAGACTTGAAACCAGCTCTTTTCTAGTTACATGACCTTGGACAAATAAAAAATATTTTCTAAACCTCAGTGGGTTGCCTCTGTCAAGTGAAGGCAGGAATGTTAGGGTTACTGGCTATATTATGGGGAAGAGTAAGTTCTATTAGCGAATGTATGTGAAGTGCCTGGAATATAATAAGGCTGATTAAATATAGCAGACCCTCATCCATGCCTCATTATTTCAAAAAGGAAAGCCTTGAAGCACGAGAGAGGAACCGGGGAACATTGAGTTCTGCATGCCGAATCACGGAGGCTTCACTTCTTCCTGTGTGTTCTTCCTTGCCCTCGATTCAGTTACACCTTCTGTGCCATTAATGCTCAAATGTGCATCTGGGTCTTGCAAGGCAATGCAACCGCCTTGTTAACCATTCTTCTTAGGTGGTTCACAGTTATCTACATAATTCACAGTTGATTCCCAAACCCATTATTTCCGGGTTGCTTTCTCCTAATGAATGGAATGGGTCCTCCGTTGGGTGAGTGTCGCAGGCAAGAAGTCTGCTGCTGTTCTTTGAAACAGCCTTCCTGATCCAGTTCTTCAGAGTCCTCTTACTTCTGCCTCTCCACACACATCAAGGTATTTCTGTAGGTCCCGCATCATCCTGGTGAGAGGGAGAATCATCTGTCTGGTCTGCGGCAGTCCTCTCCTAGCTGGCTACATGACATGTACTGTGGCCTCTTCCAGCCAGCCAGAGTGAATTTTTAGATAGTTGGCACCGTTCTGTGTTCACGCACTGCTCCACTGCTGCCCTATGTGACTCCTCGGGTCTGTTCCATTGGCTTAGGGTTAAATTGTACTGCAGGACAGGACCTGTAAGACCATCATGATCTGTCCCCTGGCTGTCTTAGACTCATGCTGTCCTTGTGTTTTCTCTGTTCATAAGTGCACAGTGAGGTGGTGACACTGACATAATACCTGAGATGATCAGCTTATAGGGAGGAGAGGTTTATTTTGGCTCTTGGTTTCAGAGGTTTTGCTTCATGGTTGGCTCTGTGCCTTTGGATCTGAGGAGGCAGAACACGTGGTGGGAGGGCACTGTGTAGCAAAGCTGCTTATTTCCAGGTTGCTGAGAGACTGTAGCCCCTACAGCCTTTTCCAGGGGACCCCCATGTCCTTACTTCCTTTTCCTAAGCACCACAGGTCAGTGACCAAGCCTTTAGCAGATGAGCCGATCCAAACCATAACCCTTGACAATCTTGCCCTGCTGCCTTCTTACCATGTTTCCACTAGAGACACTTGGTCCACAGTACGTTCATCCCATTTCTACCTGAACTATACCTGCTTCTCTTTCAGGTCTCAGATTAAGCCTTCCATGATCCCCAGGACTAGTTTAAATCCCATGTTATCCTGGCTGCCTCTGTAGTGGCACTTGGCACAGTTGTGATTTGACATTTGATTGTTTTTTTCTTCCCTGTGACTTATGTCTTCCTAGAGGAGTGCAGAATCTCTGGTTTGCTCATCATTTTGCCCCAGCACCTAGCACAGTGTCTGACATTTAAGAGGTGATTACTAAATGTCTGTGAAATGGATAGAAATGCTCTTACAAGACTCATGTTTCTATTCTATTGTTCTGGCTCATGGATCTCTAAGAAACAGTCTGTATATCATTAGCTAATTTATCCAGAAATTTACTGTTAGTATGTGTCAAAGCTGGCATTTGAATTCAGGTTTTCTGTATAATAATGCTAACAACTGAAGAGTCTAAGTCAAAGTCTTATGCTCAACAAGTTTGCTCTGGGGTTCTGTGCAGCAGAGGAAGGCATAGGTGGGCAGAGGCCTTGCGCTGGTGCAGTCCTGCTCTGGAGTGGTGATCTAGAGCTGTACATGGAGAGTGGTAGATGAGTAAATGATTCATTAGGAAATGCCGCAGAGACCTCTGGAAACCTTCAGAAACTTTTCTTTTTTACTCCTGGCTGGTTATGCATACGCCTTAGAAATGAATGATAATGCAACATATTTTCTGCCCTTGTTTGACATCCCCCGAGTTTTCATGAAATGCAATCTTCCATAAAGGGAAGAAGTAGCATTTATGGAGCCAGGTTATATCTGATCTCTTCCAGTTTCTTCCACTGACCTAGATTTATGTTCCAGCTTGCTTATTAACTTTTGATGACAAATGTCCTGGGTAGAACCTGCATCCATATGTTCCTTTGATTTATCTCTGATGAATTTCTGCTTCCATCATTGCAAGATCTTTGTCAACTCAAACACTGCTCCTGATTTGAATGTTGATAATATTTGGGAGAGAACATCTTCTCCCTTAGCCGATTTATGTCTCATCTCATTCTGATTAGATATTCTTATGTAGATGTGTTCAGGAATCTATACTGGCTGTGTAACTCACAATGTCACCATAAACGTCTTCTCCTTGGTCTTTAGGTCACATCTTCATATCTGTCGTGGCTCATATCTAGATGTTCCCCCAAGCCTCATGAGCCTATAAGTGCAGCTTTTGAGAAGTGGCTGGATCATGGGCATGTGATACTGGATTATGGATGTGATTCTGGATTAATCCACTGCTTGGTTTAGCATAGCTCTGGGTTATGGGTTTACTGAAGTGGGAAGCCCCACCTTGGAAGTGGGTGGTGCCAGTAGGCTTGTAGCCTGGATGAAATAGAGAAGAGAAGGCAGGCTTATTACCTCCTGCTGGCCATGCTATGGGCTATTTCTCCTCTTGATGCCCCTCAGCCATGCTGCTTTGAAGCCATGCTGCTTTGAAGTCAGTGTACTGTAGACTAAAACTTTTACAAACTGTGAAGTAAAAGAAATCATTCCTCCTTTAACTTGCAGGTGTTGGGTATTTTGTTCCAGTAATAAGAAAGCAGCTAGAACAGTGTCTCACCTTTTATTTTCATCTACATGGAATTTTTCTCTATTATCTGTCAATTAAGCAATTACTTAAGTTACACATTGAAAAGATACTTAGTGAGCCCTACTCTGTGCTAGGCACTGTCCACATACTAAGATACAGCAATAGCAAGACAGTCATGGCTCCTTCTCCCATAGACCTATGTTCTGTAAGGTGATGCAGATGTCGAAATGACCACGCCCAACACTTTGTCTAACTAAAATGCTGATGAGTACTGAAAGAAAGGAAGTGTGTTGCAAGGGAATTAGGGGATATAGGGAAGGCTTCTATGGGAAAGTAGTGCTGGTGAATCATCTCCTATATTCATTTCCATTTTATACGTAGGTCTGCATTCTTCTCTTTGCTTAGAATGGTGTCCTTTCTCCCCTTGCTCCACACTCAAGTTCCCTGTTCCTTGTTAGGTGGGTCGGGTGAAAAACATGACAGTTAAATGTTCAGATGCACAAATCAGATAGAGTTTCTTGGCATAGGGTCTTCCTTGCAAATTATGCACATTGTTATGCCATGATCTGCTAAACTTAATATATTCCTCTCAGGGGTATTCCACTTAGCACAATGTTGGCAGTAAGTAAATGTTCAGTTAGTGATGACCAAGATTAGGAACTCCTAGGTTGCCTGCCAAGACCTGTACTGTTCTTATTCATTCTTTCTGCTCTCCTCTCCCCTCCTCTCTCTGCCTCTCCGATCCTCTCCCCTTTCCTTTCTCTTCCTGTCTGTCCATCTGTCTGTCTCTGTTTCTGTCATCAGTCTACAAATACTTTAGCTAGGGTACATGTTAAAGTACATCAAAAAATTAGATGGCCTGACCCCCAAGTTTGAGAGCTGCCTTTGATCTTGGCTCCAGCTCTCTTCTGAGGGCCAGGCCCTGCAGTGACCTAGCAGCCATTGTCACATCTACTTTAGGCAGGTTATTCAGAAGTGGATACTCGGCTTGGTGCTCTGGGTCTCGGTCCACACCAGGGTTTCTTGCATCTGCTTGGGTTGCTTCTGGGTTTGGGGCTGGTGACAGTGTTTTGCTTTCTGTGGGAATTAACTAATTGTGTCAGCTTGGGTAAGAAACACCCAACTAAATTGGTGCAGCGTAGTTCTGGGTGTTAAAGACAAGTCCTAGGGAGGATTGTTGCCAGATGGTATGAAAGGGAAATGAAGAGGTAAGTTCGCTTTTGTTTCTTTGGAGGAGCTCCAGCCTCTGCCTTTGCCTTGGATGCTTTACAGACCCTTCAGCCTCCACCACAGACACTTCAGGCTCCTGATACATACTTGCCATTGGCACTACAGTGAGTTCCAGGCCTTTAGCTGGGTCCTTCACAACCTCAGAGTGCAGACAGATCTTTTGGACTTTTCCATGTCTGACTCTGAGGGCAACCACTATGAGCCAGTCTTGCACTTTCTTAGATGTCTGTGTGTCTAGCATTCCTTTGTTTATCTAGGAATCACTGACTGATGTGCTTCCTGATGCCCTTCCCTGGATGACAACTGAAGCAAGGCTGTGCTCAGGGAAGGCTGGTCTCCAGTGGCCCCCAAAGCCACAGTGCTGTAGTCTGTGCTTGATCAGTGATGCCCAGGACATGATCATCTGCTTTGTGGGGTCTTTACTGAGCACCTGGGTTGAGTGTAGTGTTCATTCCTTGGTAAGGGCAGCTCCGAGTAGATGTTGGAAATGCAGGCTGCTTCTGAGGCAGAAACACACTGAGGCACTACGTCCTCCAGTCAAGTCCACAGCCTGTGTCCCTGCACTGTCTTCTTGTCCTCTGATGATAGTTTTGCCTCTGAATTTCCCTTTGTGGGGACAATACTTTTATAGCCTGACTAGATACCTATGGAGTGGACAGTGGTGGACTCTTTACAAGAAGCAGCTGTATAGCTGTTGTTTGATTTAGTTGGAGAGTCAGTGTGTCTGTCTATCTGTCTGTATGTCTGTCAGTCAGTCATCTATCTGAGGGGCTGAAGAGGGGCTAGAAGCTTGGAGAACTACAGTGGTTTATCTGTCATTGTCTCTCTGTCTTCACTAACATTATGCCTGGATGTGAGACCCATCTTTGTTAGTTCGGGCCTTGGGGAACCTCCCTGATGTGAGGCTCCTCACCTGTGGGGATTCATCCTTTTCAGCCACACTCTTAACACCTGGTATGCACCAAGAACCGTGCTGGGACCCTGGACACTGTGGACATGGCTGCCCTCATTGCGGTGAAGGGGACACAGAAAATTTAGTGAAGTGAGCGTTGGTGTCCTGGAGAGGTAGGGTGGAAGGGTTGTAGACCTTGTGCACTAAGGAGCTATCTTCTCTTAGGAGTTTAACCGTGTATGTACACGGCAATTCTGTCCTCTCTGGTCTTACAGCCCACCACACAGCTACGTGAGAAAATTCTGGAACTCATTGGCTTCTGACACGTGTGAAAACAGTATGTCAAATGGCATTCTGTTCAGAGTGCAACCTCCCATGCAGTCTAATGGAACCTGGCTTTAGGAGATTCTGCACAGATTCTCTCTTGCCTTAATTATGCTTAATTATTTAAGAAATTATTTACTTAGCTTCTTGTTTCTCCCCTCAACTGGAAGGAGGAGGATTGAGCCTGCCTTTATTGGCTAAGCTCCACTTTGAAGATACTGAGTATATACTCAATAAATATCTGTTGAAAAGGTCAATAAAATGATTGGTGATGACAGTGAGATCTAATGTATGGTTTGGAAAGTCACAGTATTCTGGAGATTTGTGAAATGTGTTAGATGGGGATTTAGAGGCCAACAAATAAACCTTGTATTATGAATGAGAAGACAAGGCCCAGAAAGAGCAGGTAACTTGGTCGTGCTGTACAGGAAGTCACTGACTGAGTTCAGGACTGTTGTGTGTGAAGCTGGGTTCTTTCTGATGCCTATGGTTGTCTGATCTGAGGCAAGGGCAGCTCGCAGAAGCAGTAGCTCTTTGACATAGAGATCTTTATACTGTGCTGTGACTCGGGCAGGTAGAAGAGCCATCCTGGACCTCGCTGTCCTTGGTCTCTTCATAAGTGGCATCCTTCATTCAGTTTGGCCCTCTGCAACCTCCTATTGGCAGTTTGTGACTGGGAGAGGTGGCCCAAAATTCACCTGCAAAATATGCATCTGTGTGACATGCTCCGTAGAATGCAGAATTAACATTAACGTCCCTGTTTGTGGAGAGAATGTTAACACTGGAAAGATGGCAGCATGAAGAAGGGCTCGACTGCAGGGCAGGGCAGTGGGTGTGAACTCAGGGGAATGTAGAGGGTGCTGGACTGGTATGAAGAAGAAATGGGAAGTTGGGAGTGGTGGTGCACACCTGTAATCCCAGCTACTCCAGAGGCTGAGCCAGGAGGATTGCAAATTCTAGGCTAGCCTGGGTGACTCAGAGAGATCCTGTGTCAAAGTAAAAAGAGGGGATAACAGTATATGAAAGAAAGAGAGAGAGAGAGAGAGAGAGAGAGAGAGAGAGAGAGAGACAGACAGACAGACAGACAGAGAGAGAGAAAGGGAGGGAGAGAGGGAGGGAAAAAGAGAGAGGAGAAAGAAAAAGAGATGAAAGCTTGGTATGAAGTGGACTGGTTCGAAAGGGAGGGTCTTGACTATCGGAGGTAACTCGATCCTTTCATGCTTCCACGTGCCACATTGTCCCCGAATGCTCCCAGTTGCCCAGGCTGTGTATATGCTGGAAGTCCAGAGTGCTGGAGCTGTCCTCTACCGGAACTTGTCGTGGGGACACAGACACAGTGTTATGCAAATAAACACACATGTGAATAAATATGAATTGAGATCATGGTGCTGAGGGGTGGAGTGTGGTTGTGCAAGAGTGGACAGTTTCCCAGACTGCTCAGCAGGCAGGTGCAGGCTGTGTGTGTGTGTATGTGTGTGTGTGTGTGTGTGTGTGTGTGCGCGCACACATGTGCGCGCGCACCTGTGTATCTCTATGTACACAGGGGAGCAGGCTTTCCTGAGGAAACAACATGCACTAAAATCCACAGGAGCTGAAACTAACTAAATGGTGAGGCAAGAGGAGGAAGGAGAAAGTTCCAGGTGGAGGAAGCAGTGTGTTAAACCATAGCACTGGAGTGTCACTGTGGCTGGCAACAATTAAGTGTAAAATTCAGGGCAGTAAGTAGGTGGGATCTAGAATGTTCCCAACATGCAGAGATGATCAGTGGGCGAGGTTAGACATGCCAATTACTCTGTTGTGATCTCTGCACACTTAACACGTGCATTTAAATATTATACCATGACTCGTACGTATGTATAATTATTATGTGTCAATTAAAAACAAAAATAAAATTGAAAAGCCATAAGGCAGGAAAAGACCGGTAGCAGGAAGGAGAAGGAGGTGAGAACAGTGGGAGAGAGGGAATGTAGAGAGAGACATGCACAAAATGGAAGTAAGCTTTTATTGCAGCAGGACAGAACAGTTTCCTATCTCTGAAATCTTGTATTTTCCCTCATTTTTCAAGCAAGTCATTGCTATCATAGCTTCTAGTGCTTCAAAATTTGTCAGTAGATTGGGGTCAAGGAGTCCTTATCATTCAATCTAGCATTTTGGTCTAACTTGTGCTGAGAAGCCAGGGATACTTTGAGTAAGAGCACGACAGAACCACGTGCGGAGTCTGGAGGGTAGCTCTGGCTGCTCTGGGGTCTGAAGGACCCCAGAGAAGGGAGGGCAGAGCAGAGGTGAGAGGAGCAAGAGTTGACTCAGGGGCCTCTGGAGTTAGGAGTTTGTAGCACTGGCTGGGGAGGGGGCTCTGGGGATGGAGAGACGTGGATGGATTTGAGGCTGGGTAGAATTCTTTGGCAGGAGTCAGGCATAGTTGTGTGCACCCACAGTCCCCCTATTCTGGGAGGCTGAGGCAGGAGAATCTCAAGTTTGAGTCCCATGTGGCCAATTCAGCAACTTAGTAAGATTGTGTCTCAGCATTTAAAAAGAGGGGGTTGTAGTAAGAGTTTGTAAGGGGATAGATTTAATACAGGTCACATGATTTGTAGGATTATCTTGTAATATTCATTAGAGACCCACAAAATCCAGATGAGGCAGCAGATCCCATGGCCGTATCCCACATAAGTCCAGGGGTGCCTAGTGTGCACAGCAGTGTCTTGTGCAAGTCTGTGGGATCTGCATCAGGAAGGCTCAAAGGCCAGTGGGGTGAAGGCTTTGTGCCAGAAGGTCGAGATCTGCACTGGAGCCAGGAAGTGCCGCTCAAGGCAAAGGCCAGAGCTCCCCGCAGGAGCACAGCAACCATTCCTGGTGATGACAAAAACCCGAGCTTCCCCTCTGAGAAGAACAGGGGGGTTCATATCAGGAAAACCAGCCATGGCAGCTTCTCCTGGAAAATGGATAGCGTGCAGCCTGCCCTGACCCCACCTCATTCTCTTTTTGTGCTGTTGGGGCCACATTTCTCAGACCCAGAACCATGATGAGTCAGTTTAGCTGGACATTCCCACTCAAAGTGGCTCTTACTTAGCCCACCCCATACAGTGCAGTGCACAGGCCCTGGATCTAATCCCTAGTACTGAAAAAAAAAAAGAATCTTGGGCAGGAAATTTTATCAAGGCAGATGAAAGAAAACAGAAGGCAGGGGCTCCTTTGGAGAGAATTTGGTAAGTTTGTAGTAGGAAATATCATTTCTTGGGAGTACTGAGGGCTCTTAAGTCCCTGGAAAGACAGGAACTCATGTCCATCACGAGCAGCGCAGTGTGGAGAGTTTGTCTGGACTGGGGACAGCAGGAAACCACGAGCCCAGGGCCTTTCCCAGGTGTTGGCTGCTGCAACGGGAACAGGCATCCAGGAGACATGAACCTTGATGGTGCTTGAGCTTGGCCCACGCACGCAACATCCTCGCTCAGTGTGTTTAGAGCCTCTGAGGGCTGGTGGGCGAATGGAGAGCTCTGTCAATTGGTCCTTCAGGATGAGGAGCTGGTGATCCAAAGACCAAACTGCCCCAGGTGAGGGCTTCGCTCCCCCTTGACACTGCCCACAAGCATCATCACTCTGAGCCTCATTTGGGATTCCAGGTCTTGACTAGCTGTGTTTGTCAGGAATAGTTTGCAGAGGGGAGGAAGTATGGTGGGAACGGCTGAATGAGTTGCCCTGGCCCTGGGAGGCTGGTGTTTTTCTGTTTTTCTCGGTGAAGCATTATTCTCATGTAGCTTCTGCTGCATTCAGGATTTTTTTTACGAACCACATAGCTGCTATGAATCAAGTGCCATTCTAGTCATTCTCTACATGGTAGCAGTTTGGAAAACAATTGAGGTGTCCGTCAGTTTGATCTCAGGTCAGTTGTGCTGCAGGCATTGCTAAGACAGAGACAGAATTGCAGGTCAGCTCCAGAACGGAAGGACGCTGGTCTTACTAGGAGGAG
The DNA here is from genome assembly GCA_004025085.1 of Thryonomys swinderianus. Lineage (NCBI taxonomy): Eukaryota > Metazoa > Chordata > Mammalia > Rodentia > Thryonomyidae > Thryonomys > Thryonomys swinderianus. Next base: position 21,366 of record PVIC010029187.1, read on the forward strand.
CTGGAGGTGATGGTTTGGGGGAAGCAATGATCCCCTTGTCACATTGTGTTAATTCCCTGTAGGGCATAGGGATTTAAAGCTATGGAACTGTATGTTATCAGAGTGTAAAGACATCTTATCGATTATTTAGGGGTGGCAGAAACAAGGCATACTTATCCCTGTTCCCTCCTAGCTATACGTCAGACAGATGATCAGTCCCATACTATATGTCCCCTCAGAACCTTGACACACAGTTCCAAGCCAGTACTACCAGTTAGTTGATGCCTGATATTTGTGTTAGTTTCCTATGGCTGCTTGGAACAAAGGACCACAAATAGGAAGTCTTTTTTGTTTTTCCTTTTGGTAATGAGAATTGAACTCAGGACCTGGCACTTGTGAGGCTGGTGTGGTGCTACTGAGATAAATGCTGGCTCACAAGGAGAATGTCTTAAAACAGGGTGACTTTTTTTTTTCTTTTCTTTCACAGTGCTGGACATTAGAAATCTGAAAGTGAGATGTTACCAGGGCCCTGTTCTCTCTGAAAGCTCTAGAAGAATAATTGCTGCATTTTCTAGCTTCTGCTGGCTGGCAGCAATTGGTGATGTTTTTAGACTGGAGGAGCTCCCTCACTTTTGTTCCTGCTTCTGTCTCATGTGGCCTTCTTCCCTAGGTAGGGGTGACCAGATTTGCCTTTTTATTGTGATACCAGCCACAGGATTAAGGTCTGTTATGGTTTAGGTCTAAAATATTCCTCCAAAGTCTCATGTGTTCAGAAGTGGGGGTTTTGGAGGCAGTTGGATCATGGAGGTGATAGTATCATCAGAGGATTCTCCCACTAGTGAATCGTAGCTGTATGTGCTGCTAGTGATGCAGGAGAGTTAAGGTCTAACTCCCCACATGAAATGCGAGTTCGTGTTCTCTAAAAATCGAAGAATGAATTTTAGGAATGATGGAAGTTTGAGTAGGAAAATTTTACTGAGAGAAAAAGCTTCTGCTTTAAGAGAGACAGAAGGGGAATCCGGAAAGTGGATAACCCAGGATTGTTTTTTCCCCAGGGGAATTTTATGGACCAAAATCAGGAGGTGGGGTGGGTTCAAAAGTAGGGGCCACCAATGAGATTTTATAAAGGTAGATGGGCTATAATGATCAAACAGGAATTTTGACTTTCACTCTTTTCTGGGAGGTGGGTTAAAGTCTCAGCCCTCCACCCCAGGAGGTTGGCGCCTTCTTTAGAATATCTGATGGCTGCCTATTTGGAATTTCAATGAGTTATTTATCTTATATGGGTGGGGTAGCTTTTCTCCAGCAGCAGTAACCTCCAAGTTGGCTTTTTTGTTTTCTTCCAAGGGCCAGTCCTATCTATCTGC
>PVIC010029188.1:0-22723 GCA_004025085.1 Thryonomys swinderianus
GAGGTGAGGCAAAGAAAGGGATCGATCGGTGCCTTCCAGTAACAGGCAATCTATGTTGTTATATATAAGCTATTCTTTTATAAATATCTGAGGTACATCTAAGGATGGATTGGTGGTGATAAGAAACTTTTACTGAAATCTCCAATTCTCAATATCTTATCATTTATCATTAACATTCAAAGTATCAGTGTAAAATTTTTTCAAACCTCAAAAGCACTCAACTGCTGTTTCATTCATATCTATATTTTTATTTATTCATATGTTTTTAAAAAATTCTTGTCACTTATATGCAATGAACATTTATCTTTGTAAGAGTATTCATTTGGTAAATTTTGATAGCTAGGATCTCAAAATCTCTATTTGAAATGCCAAAATGACATGGATGAGTAAAACAGCTATTTGGATACTTTAGAAACATTTTAATCTCACTTGCTGGAAAGATAATTATCAAGATAATTCCCTTAATTTTATTTCAAACACTGTATTTGTCAGTGACGCTGTATCAGCCACTCTGCTGTTGATTATTTTGTATTATCTCTTTAAGTTAAAAACACATCTGTACACACATTGCAAAGTAAGCTTATTAACTTTTCATTATCTGGTGAGTTCAATTATTCTTATCTTCAGTGAAGATACTTAATTTGGCCTTTTTACAAGTAATGATTAGGTAGGTGATAAAGCTGCCACTTTTTATTTGCAACAGATTGCTTCCTTGTGTAGGAGCATGTAAGTTCAGCCACCAGGAGAAAGCAGTCGAGTCTTTCCAGAATTCTCATCTCTATGTTGTTTACACTTGTTCCAAAGATTCCTTCTCACTGAGTCCAATCTGTCCCAGTCAGGAATCTGGAAGTGGCCCCCGTGCCTTGGATGTGATGGCTTCCCACTGTATCACAGAGTGCTGAACACAGAGGGCTGCTGACTGGGGCATGGACATTCCTTTATAATGCACGGCTTCAGGTTACTGTGACATGAGTTGGATAATAATCTGCCTCTTTCATTTCTTGGCAAGCTTTAAGATTTCAAATTTCTTTGATAACTGTATTGCCTGTGAAAAGTATTAGGGTGCTTTAAGGGTTCAAGTTATTTGAAAATAAGAAATAAAACTAAATGTGGCTACATAAAGCTAGAAATGAATTACCCAAAGCAAGACAAGTGTATTTTCATTTGTGATAACAAATGTCACATGCCTGATTTTCAATTTGCTGAGAAGAATCAGTTTTCTGGGCAATACTCTGAAAAGGAAAATGAACAAAAGGAATAGGATGCATGTGGCTGACTTGGAGAAGCACAACACTTGTGGAAACCACATGAGTTTCAGGAAATACATAATGGCGGTGAGATATACCTCCCAAATACGGCACCATCTCATCTTAAAATGGTAACAAGAATGGAAGGCTAGTTAATGCCTCTATCTCCAGGCTCCTGTTATTGTTGTATTGCTATATATTCTCATTCTTAGGCTCACATTGTAGGAACTTTAATTCTTTTCTTTCTCTGGTTCATTTAACAACAGCTGGCAGTGGATGCCTATTTCAGTTACCTGGGTATATCAACCTGTATCAGCCAGAGCTCAGAAAGCAATCACCCAGCAGACTTCTCCACAACAGTCAGTCAAAATAAAGGATCTGTATAATTTAGAAGGAATCAGTTCTTTGAAGGAATCAGTTGTTTAAAAGGACAGCATTTTTCTTCTTACACACCCCACCACACACACACACACACACACACACACACATTTTCAACTGCCTCTATTGCTCATGGGCTCAGAGGTTAAAACTGGAGGAATGAGAAGAGCCAATAAATTCATCAAAGGGAAATGAGTCATGATCACAAAAGAGAATAGCTTGAATTTGACACGTTCCTGGCAACCTGGCACACATCTCTAGAATGTCTAGATCAGGGGTGGCAAAACTTGAGAGACAAATGCCCAGACTTATTTATCACAAAGGGCCAACACTACAAATAAACATGACCAGGGAAGTTTTAGTTTAGAAAATACAGCTGTTTTCCATTGCTCAGTTACTCAGGAAAACTGACTTGCGTGCAGACACAAAGCTTCGTGTGTTCGCCATGGCACACGGGCCATCGGTTCCCAGTGCTGGCCCGGATCCTGATGGGAGAGGGCGGGCCCTGTGGGTTAGATGCTCTGCTGTAGTCTGAGAACAGCACCAGAAACACCGCCATCCTCTCCAGACAAGGACTGCGAGAAATGCGGTGTGCAGGCCTGTGTCTCTCTACTGAAGGCGGAGAAGTTACAGGTGAAGGTAGGAAATGCTAATGTGGGTGAGCATTTTAAAATAACAGGATTCAACACTCCATCTCCAAGGAGGACATAAAGTAATTTTAACATCTGAAATGATTAGATGAAACAGTCCATAGCCCGCCTAATATGTTAAAGTCATCTTAGCTATGTTTAAAAGTTAGGACACTGACACTAAAATGTCCTATAGTGAGTCATGATACCAGATCAAACATTGAGAGATCTATTAAAATATTCCTTTCAAATTAAAACCATTACATATTAAATGCAAATATTCAGAACACAGAAGAAAGAAGAAATTTACAATTTCTTAAACTTACAACCTATTAAAATGTTCAAAAGGATTTTCTTTTAGATGTCTCTCTCTCATTCACTTTCTCTGACTCCTGCTGTATTTTTCTTCATGATATTTCTTCAACAATACTTTGTAGAATTTTATATAAATTATTAAACTGTCTTTATAACCATGAGAATATATAGCTATAGCATATTCATCACCTTGAGATCATAATAACAATATGTATATCTTTTGCAGCTGTTGTTTTTATTAAGTATTTTGTAATTTTTTAAAAAACTGTATCTTCCTGGGCACTCTGTCCTACAGCCCACCTAAGAGAACGGCAGGTTTAATTTCTCCTCTGAGGACTAATATTTACAACGTTCTACTTTTCCTCGTTTATTCCAGTCAACCTACTAGAACCTGAGTGCCCCACCAGAGAAAGTTTTCTCTGAATATTTTATTTTTAATAGTACATTTGCAGTATCTAATATTCACCTTTCTTGTATGCAGATGGAAAATGCACACAACACATCTTGATTCATTTCCATTTTTCTCCCCACTCCTCACATTTCTTGATCCCCTTACCATATGAAGAAGATCTATCTATCTTTTATTTTGGTCTTTATTTATGATTTTGGTTTCTCATATAAGAAAGAGCATATGAATTTAAACTTGTGTGTATGATTTATTTTATGTAACATTACGATCTCAAGGTGTATCCATTTTTCTACAAATGATTCAAGTTTATCCTTTGTGGCAGAGTAGTACTCTATTGTATATAAATATCACATTTTTCTGTTCATCTGTTGATAGATCTATGCTTCCAAGATTTGCCTCTTATGAAGTGTGCTGCTATAAAAATGGGAATACCTGGATCACTGTAATATGATGTGTTTCTCTTTGAGGAAGTTACCTAGAAGGGCAATAAATGGGTAAATGGAATTTCTAGTTTTACTTTTTGGAGGAATCTCCATAATGACATGTTGATTTTCATGGTAGTCATACTAGTTTGCTGTACTTCCACCATGAGTATTTAGTAGTTTCTTTTGCTCTGAAGCCTCTGCAGCATGTTATTATTTGATTTTTTTTTTTTGGATGATGGTGACCGTTCTTTTTAGGATAGGTTGGAGTCACAATATTGCTTTACTTAGCATTTCTCTAGTGGCCATAAAGGTTGATCTTTCTTTATGTATTTTCTGGCCATCTGTGTTTCTTTTTCTGTGAAGTATGTATTCATTTTGCTTGCCCATTTTGGGGGGCTGGATCTTTCAAAAGTCTATTTCTCTGAACTCTTTAAGTATTCAAGATGTAAATCCTCTGTCTGAAGAACCACTGGCAAATTATTTCCCCATTCTGTAGGTTGTCTTTCAGCTGTCGGTTGTTTCTTTTGCTGTGCAGAAGCTTTTAAATTTGGCATTATCCAATTTGTTGATTCTTGAAACTATTTCTTGTGCAGCAGAGGTTCTGTTCCAAAAGTCTTTTTCTATGCTTATGACTTTGAAAGTTTTAATTATCATATCTTCCAGAATCTAAGGGTTTCTGGCCAAACGTTAACGTGTTTTATTCCTTTTGATGTTTGTTTAGTACATGGTGAAAGGTACATGTCTACACTCAGTCTTCTGCAGATGGATAGTCGGTTTTCCCAGCACTGTGTATTAGAGTCACTTTCCTCCAGTGTGTGCTTTTGGCCCCTTTGTCAAAGATCATATAGTTGTACTTGAAGTTATTTCTGTTTCATCTGATTTGTTCCATTAAACTTCATTTCTGTTTCTGTGCCACTGTTATTCAGGTTTTTTTTGTTTTGTTTTGTTTTGTTCTGTTTTGTTTTTTGAGACAGGGTCTTGCTTTGTAGTTCAGGCTGGCTCTGAGCTCACTATGTAGTCCAGGCAAGCCTCGAACTCAGCATCCTCCTGCCTCTGCCTCCCGAGTGCTGGGATTACAGGCATGAGCTACCACGCCTGGCACTGTGGTATGTGGTATTGATTGCTGGTGGGTGTGAGTCTCCACGCCCAGCATTGTATGTGGTTACCAGGGATTGAACTCAGGACCTTGCGCTTGCGAGGCAGGTGCCGGAACCACTGAGCTAACCCTCTGGCCCCTGTCATTCAGTTTTTAATCACAGTGGCTTTGAAGTATAAAAATACTTCTTGACTTTACTCTTTTTACCAGAGATTGCTTTTGCTATCCTGGGCCTCTTCTGGATCCTTAGGAATTTTAGGAAAGTTTTATCTAGTTAGGTGAAAAATACTCTTAGAACTTTTGATTGGAGTTTCATTAAATCCATATATCAGTTTTGGAATTGTGGCCAATAGAGTACATTGTTCCTGCCTTTCCAGTAACAAGGGATAAATTTCCATTTGTGTCAGTTTTTCTTTAATTTCCTTTTTCAGAGAAATGTTATTTCACTTCCTTACTTAGCTTAATTCATTAAGTATTTAATTTTTCTTAGTGCTGTTTTGAATGGCACTTTTCCCCTATTTTCTCATTTGTGTTCATTATTAGTGCACAAGAACACTATTGATTTTTGTGTGTTGATTTATGTCCTGCTACATAACTGAATTTGGTTATTCAAAGAGTCTCTTTGTGGATTTTTTGGAGATCTTTGCTATCGAAAATTATGTCATCAAAAAATAATGATAATCTGACTTTCTTACACATATATACATATATATATATCTCTCTTTTAAAAAACCTTTACTGATACATTGTTTATATACATCATGATCATATTCAATATTGAGAGTTTATACCAGTATATGACACAATTTAATTCTCATTTTTTCCCATACCCCTACCCATGTGTAACTCCTTGCCCTTAAGATAGATAAACTTTATTTCCTTTTTTTGTCACCATCAAATTCTTTCTTACCCTCATTATTCACTCTCCACCCCATTACCTTTGAATATTTTCTATTTCACAATATCAATCATGCATATATATCTTTAATTTCTTTTTCTTGCCCCATTGCTCTTGCTAATGTTTCAAGCGCTCTATGTTGAACAGAAGTGGTAAAAGAGGACATCCTTGTCATGGTCCCTATTTTTAGTGGGAAAATGATCAGTATTTCCCCATTTAATATTGGCAGTAGGCGTGTCAGAAACAGGTTTTATTAGATTGAGATTAGATCCTTCTCTACCTATTTTCTTCAGTGCTTTCATCATAAAAGGAGGGAGCCTTTTTTTCTGTATCTATTGAGATGACCTTGCTATTTTTGAACTTGCTACTGTTTATGTGATGCTTTGCTTTATGGAGATTTATGGAGGTTGAACTATCCTTGCAACCCTGGGATAAAGACTTTTTGCTCATGGAATATGATCTTTTTGATGTGTTACTGCCTTACATTTGGCAGTATTTATGTTTATTAAATAGATTGGTCTATGGCTCTCTTTTTATGTGAGATCATTGTCTGGTTTTGATATCATAGTAATGGAAGCTTCTAGGAGTGAATTTGGGAGTACTCCTTCCCTCTCAACTTCCTTAAAAGGTTGGAGGAATATTGGTGTTTGGATTTCTCTGAGTATTTGTAGAATTCAGTAGTGAACCCATACAGACCTCAGCTTTTCTTGGTTGATAGGTTACTCATTACAGCTTTGACTTTATTGCCTATTATTGGATTATTCAGAATTTTTAAATCTTCTTGGTTCAATTTTAGTTATACATATGTATCTAGAAATCTAAACACTTTTGAATTCTTCAATATTTTGTTGTATAAATCTGCAGTGTAACTGTTAATCATCATTTTTATTTTAGCAGTGTCTATTTTGATATCACATTTTTCATTTCTAATTACATTGGGTCTCTTTATATCTGTTGTTAGAATGGCTAAGGTATGTCTATTTTGTTTATTTTTTTCAAAGAATCAAACCTTAGATTCATTAATTCTTTTTCTTTTTGGTGTCAATTTGATTTCTCCTCTGATTATATAATTTGCTTTGTTTCACTAGCTTTGGATTTGGATTGCTCTTGTTTTGGGAGAATTTGAGGTGCATTGTTAGGTTATTATTTGACTCACTCTTATTTTTCTGATACTGAAATTCACAGCTATAAACTTTCACTTTTAGGACTGCTTTCATTGTGTCCCAAAAATTCTGATATGCTGTACTAGCATTGTTTAGTTCCTAAAACACCCTGTTTTTCATTGATTTTTTTTGTAAACCTTATTGCTTGTTTACTTTCTATGAATTTCCATAATTTTTGTTCTTTTGTCATTGATTTCTAACTTCTTTGTGCTATGTTCTGATAATGTGCCTGGTACAATTTCAATTCTTTTACATTTACTTTAGGCTGATTTGTTGACTAAGATGTTGCCTATTTTGGAGAAAGTCCCATGTACTTCTGAAAAGAATGTGTATTCTCTTGTTGTTGTGTAGAATGATCTACATACCTATTACATTCACTTGTTTGAGGTATTATTCAACTCTAATATTTCTCTGAAATTGCCTGGCTCCAGAAATTCTAGGAGGAGAAGAGTGTAGCTTTGGTGTGGACTCGTGGGCTCTTGGGGTGATGATGTAGGAGGTGATAGTTGGAGAATTGCCATTTCATCTTGTTGAAAGCTTTTGTAATCCTTATGAAAACTGATTTTATTATCTCTAGCAAGTAATTTTGGAAGGGGAAATTTTCATACCTTGTTGTCTATCCATAAGAGCTGCAAGTGTCCTGAAAAGGAACAACTGGGTTGTGATGCTCAAAGGGTATTTGCCGATGTTCAGGAGCATCGATTCTTTTGAAATGCTGACTGGGACAAAATGGAGCTGAAGGGCCGGAGGGTCAGCCCAGTGGTTCTGGCACCTGCCTCGCAAGTGCACGGTGCTGAGTTCAATCCCCGGTAACCACATCCAGTGCTGGGTGTGGAGACTCACTCCCACCAGCAATGAATAGCACATACCACAGTGCCGGGCATGGTGGTTCACACCTGTAATCCCAGCACTCAGGAGGCAGAGGCAGGAGGATTGCTGAGATCGAGGTTTACTTGGGCTACATAGTGAGCTGTAGGCCAGCTTGAACTACAAAGCAAGACCCTGTCTCAAAAAAAAAAAAAATGGAGCTGAAGCAGCTGGTGGCTCCCCTTTACACAGTGTCTGTCTGGGGAATTCGGTCTGGACAACTTTGGTCCTCAGTTTACTACTGAACCTGTCCAGCTCATAATGACCTTGTGAGGAAGATCAGAGGATATGAATTTGCAGGTTTTGAGTACATCAATCCTCTATCTGTGTGTGCAAAAAAATAAGTCTGGTACTCATTTTTTGAGTATGCATACTGCTTATGTTGCCATTTAATACTTAGAAAAACTTAGCAGCCTGGATAGAATTAAACATTTCATAATGGAGGTTAACCCTAATTTCTTTTTTTGAAGTTATATTCTGATGTAACACTTGATTCTTATAATGTATAGCAGAGAATATTGAGATTTTTGTTAATGGGAGTTGTTTTTTACCATTTGACATAAATACAAATGAGACAAGTGCTTGTTAACCAACCTCAAAAACGCATTTCATTTTTTGACTGGAAACAGAATGCCTAAAAATTTTTCTTGCTATTTGCCATACAGGAAAATAATTTCTCTTTTAAATAGAGTATCCTAACTATACTTGCTTTTTCTCCAAGCCACATTATGTGTACTTTTAGGCCCCACTTTATGTAATTATTAGGGAAATCCAAAAAATAATAACAATTTTGAATAAATCTATAGAAAACATATATATAATATATAAAAATATATTTATAATATATATTTATAATTTTATATTTATATTTATATTTATAATATACATAATACATATAAATATATTCCAGTTAGTGCAAATATAAATATATTTATATAAAATATATTTATATAAATTTATAACATTTAATATATTTATACTATATGTAATATATTTATATATATGTATAAATAGCGCTAACTCTGGAATTTGTTTTAAAACAAAGAGCAGTATTGACAGTATAAACTTAGGGTATTATAACATGTCAGAAATATGTTTATGATCTAGCTGTTAAGCATTGCTCTTTCCCTTAGGGCATTTCAGAATGTAGAATAATCATATTGAGCAGTTGTTTACCCTCTTCATTACTGAGCTCACGTTAGAATTCTGTTGGGCTTTTGGACCTAATTTTGAGAAACATTTTCTTCAAGTTATTCTTTTGTTTTCCAGTTAAATAGTAGAACGTGTTCATGGTATAATAATTTAAAATACTATAAGCAGCAGCTTATAACTTTATGAATATTGTTGAACACACTTTGAATCAATGAGTTTATTAGATATCTCCCTTGTTCTCTCCAACAAAACCTTTTAAATTTTCTGCCAATGATATCCAAATGATGAGCATTTTTCTTTGATGAAGATTTACCCAGTATTCAGGGTGGCCTTTTATTTTAAAATTGTTTCAGCAATAACAATGACTCTGTATTTCATGCAGAATCACATTACAAATATGTTTTTAATTGCGTTCCAATTTTGGAGTCTTTAAGTTTCATGCCAGTTCTTTTCATGTCATATGAAAGTTTTCTCAAAATATTCACCAGGGAAATATAGCAGTTCACAGTCAGAATGGTTGGCAGTTTAGTGCTTTAAGAAATAATTTATTTTGCATAACTTTGTGGTTCAAACATTTTCTGCATATGCAGCCTGGAGTAAATTTCAAGTACTGTGTTCAATGTGGGTATATTTATAAATTTGTTTTGTTTGGATTTTTGTCTTGTAGAATACGCCTTGGTCGTCATAATGTAACCTGTGTTCACGTACCTTCTCTTTCATGCTAACAGCCTTGAAATAAAGCATTAATACAAATATAAATAAAAACAAATAAAAATACTTGTGTTTCTTGCCGGCCACGTTCCCTTGCACCCTTTTCAAGGAATGGTCATTAAATAATTCCCTTCATCGGCATACTCATGTTTTTTAAAAATTGTCTTCACAGTACACAATGTGCAACTTTTAAAAATGATTACATAACTGATGGTTCTTTGCCTCATAGAAATAAAGTATGTGCACTCTGTCATTTTGTTACTGATTCTTTCCACTTGGTATTATGTGTCTGAGCCTCGTCCATGCTGACACAGTCTGCTGTGCTTTACATGGTACACTGCTCCATATCTAATGTATGAATAGACTATAAGGATTAGGCCTGTGCTACTTTAGGTAGACATCTGTGTCCATGCTTTTGCTATTAAAAAACACGAGTGACATGTTACACATGCCTCTCTGTGCATGGCTGCATTTCCAGAGGCTGTTACCTGGAAATGGAATTGCTGACTTTTACTCTACTTGTGGAAAAATGTATGAATTCCTTTTATTCCACATAGTCATCACATTTTTCTGTATCAAAACTTTATGGAAATCTGTTGGACCTCTTTTTTGTAACACTTTTTGCTAATCAATGGGAAGTGTTCATGCTAATGAATTTACACAAATGGCCTCATTCGCTGGTATTTTTATCTTTTTTAAGGTTTTTGAATAGTTTATATCTTTAATCATGCAAATGAGTGAGCAGGAAGAATGTAGATCTTTCCTGGCCTGTGGTCGATCTTCTGCTTAGAAAGTGAAAGGATCTACTGGGTTTGCTCTAAGGAAACCATTACAAATGCACAATTTGTGAACAACTTGGTGATCTGTCCTGCAGAGGACAGGGAATCAACTGGGCTGTGCAGGAGTGTAACTGCTCAGCTTTAGAAATACTTTTATCATTGTGTCCATGACATGAGAAATGTAATAATGAGGAAAACTTATCCTGGACATCAGTAGTTCTTGACTGGCCAGCTGATAGGCCCATTTTATTGCCCAAACCCCCTGTTGTCTCTCGGAACCACTGCTTTCTCTTTTCAGTCATGGGAGTGGGACAGACTCATCCACTTTTGATGGAGGACATATAATTCAGACCTGGTGCATCAGCAGAGTCTACCTCCTGGGCCATACTGATTTGGTCAGGAATTGTACTGACCATGGAGGAGGACAATTCTCTTTGCTGAGGTGTTTTACTTTGTAGGATTAAAAACTTCCAATGAACAGGCTCTACCATGGTTAATGAACCAGTGAGGGAATGGGGCCCGGACAAAGGAAGCAGAACGGAAAGGCGGAGAGACTTGAGTCCTGATGATTTGGTGCCAGGATCCAGTGGTGCCTACTGCTGGTGTATACCCTTGGCTTTGAAGTTCTGAGAAACAGTACATACACTTTTTCTTAAATTGAAAATAAGAAATATACTACATGTTCCGTGGATGCTACTACTACTTCCTTGTAAATTGTCTCAGGAGTCTTTTTCCCCTCTACTAGACTGATGTGGGTGTAGAATGAATCCCCCACCCCGTCTCTCCCTTTCCCTCTCCCTCCACCACTCCCTTTCCCTCTTCCTTTTCTTTGAGGACCAGAGGAGAATTAAGGCCTAATTGGCCTCCTCTGTGAGCACTAAGGAACGAGGCTTCACTCAAGTGGGATTGTGTATTAGGGAAAATTAGGAGAGCTGAGGTGAAGTTGTTGACAAGGAAAAAAAAAAAACCACGGGTATTGGAAACCAGATGAATCAGATGAATGTTGTTAGTTTGATTGCGTGTGTCCGCATCTGGATGAATAAAAGTGAGGTGCGCCAAAGGCTCAGGGTCCTCTGCCTGCTGGAGGCATGAGCTCCTGGGCGCTCCCATGTTAAGCTGAGTCTCTGCCTCTCTGCTATTCATCCTCGTTCACAGCCAGGGTGGGGAGGAACTAAATCGTGGCTCTGGGCTCCAGGGCAAGGCCTGCTGGGTAAATTACAGCGGCGCTGGGGCTCAGGGTCGCCTAGACTCTCCCTCTTCGTGTGTGTGTGTGTGTGTGTGTGTGTGCGCACGCGCGCACGCGCGCGTGCTTGCGTGTACATGTATTTGAATTGCTTGTATTTGACTATCTGGCTGCTGCCAGGTTGGAAACTTTTCACAAATATCAGCTTTAATTTCATATTCAAGATAAAATCACAAATAAGCTTGGTCGATAGTCTGTGGGAATATAGAAATGTAGAATGACAGAGCTTTAAGCAAGTTTTCAGCAGAAGGTTAACCTTAAATTTTTTTTCTTTCAGTACTGGAGATCGAACTCAGGTCCTTGTGCATCCAAGGTAGGCGTAGTACCCCTTGAGTGGTGCCGGCAATAAGTGTAAGTCTTATTCCAATGCTTTGAGACGTCTCTGAGAGGCACCTTCGACCTTCTCTCTAATGGGTCTAATACGGTTGTTTGTTTTTCGTGTGTTATCCATTAAAACTGACAGCGAAGGTGTCCTGTATCTGTTGAGTGCTCTTCACCTGAAAGTGACTAGGTGGAACCCCTCTCAGACAACTTCAGAAAGTCCATTTTCTAATGTCCAGTAACTAATGCCCGCTGATCCACCGTTCCCAGTCTATCAGGCAGAAAGACTCACGGAAGAAGCAAGGGAAAGAGGTTGGCCTGTCCCAGATGGGATGGTCCGTGACAGATCGTGACTTCTAGAATATTCCACCTCTTTTGTTTTTAAAATACACTTCTCAGTCCAAGTTTGGAGTGACTCTGGCAGGGTTAGGGTGCCCTCTTGCCCTGCGTGAATGTGTAATGAGGTTAGTGTTTACCAGCGATTGTGCCTGCGCCTGTAGCTGTTTTCCCACAGCTAAAACCCATCCTCCCTCTCCCTGCACGCTCTGAGATTTGCTGCTCCTCAGGCGCCATCTCTCTAGCGTGACTCAGACCCTCGCTGCTCAGTGTGACTCTCGTAGCCACGCCCACCTCAGCTCTTGTCTGTCACCTCTTTACTAAAATATATGGGTGAGGGATTATCAAGACTTGCCCTAAGGGGATCATCTGATGACTAATCATATTCTGTCGTCCTTTTATTGTGTAGAAGCAGCCCCACTTCCTTCACTGCTTGGTGTCAGATACTGTTACAACCTCCCTGTCCCTGAGCAAAAGTTGTCTCGAATGTCTGGTGGCCACTGTGACTCGCAGTTCTGTGAGGTGATGTCCAGGTGCGGTGGCAGAAGAATTCCTCCCTGTGGTTCCACAGATGAGGATTTGTGAGGTTGTAAAACAAATACCCCACGAAAGCTAGGGCTGCCCTCATTTCCCCCCAGGGACTGGAGAGGCCTTACAATGTGGACCCCGTGCTTGCAGGCCAAGCATGATGTAACAGTTATTTCCTGCCTTTGGTATGAAGTCCCATGGTCCTGGGGGTGTTACCGTCTCAGCCAGGCGCACAGCTGTGCCTTCAGGGTGGGATGCGGGGAGGAACCGTTTCTGGGGAAAGGTTCCGAAGCGTGATCGCCCCGAGGGGCATGAAGATCGGCCGTGCAAAAGCTTCAGCGGACCCAGCGGGAAAGAGTGAACCAGTGCCATGATCATTTTATTTATATGGCTTTTTCCTTTACTACTTTCACTCCTAATGTAAAACTCCGCTACCATCCATCTGTAAAGGGAATGTTTCTACCAGCCCTTTTTATATTCAGGTGCTGCCCCTCAAGTGTCTGAATTATCAAATTCTAAGTGTGACCTACTTGCTCCTTCCCGGAGCGCACTATACATGTGGATTTGCTCCCATGCTAGGACAAAGAAATACATCTGTGTCAAAGAACTGCCCCGAGTGCCTTTTGTGGGCTTGAGACTGTTCCCACTGCCCTTAATTTGCCATCATTTCAGCCAGAAAGTCTTTTTTTCACTTCAAATCAAATGTAAAACTCAAAATGAGATAAAATTTGACCAGTGTGTTATGCACTTCTATTTTGCCTTAGTTCTTTTCTTTTCATTTTCTTCTTGCTACCCCTAATAAACCTTCCAAACAAATAATCGGAGGCCCTTGGAGTCTTAAATGATAAACGATCATCAGTTAATAGAGATTATTCTCCTGGTTACATTGGTTGCAGTGGTACTTTATCTGGTTTGCAAAAGAAATAGCCTTGATGTCAGAGCATGTAACAGAAGACTCTCAATTCGTGACTCTAAAATGAGCACCTTGGCAGAATCATGATTATAGACAGGAAGCATCATTGTGGATCAGTGAAGGCCATGACTTCTAGCTGTCAGCCTGTGGCTGCAAAATGTGGTCTCACATCTGTTTGGAGTATGCAATTCAGTGTGTGCTTTGGTTTGTAATTGCAGGTGTAAATAGCAATCTGGTCTTGCAGTTTGGCATCTGAACGTGCAATTTGCCATTTGATGATTCTGCCTGTTTGTGTTGAGGTGCACTAGGACTGTGCCTCTGAGAGGCAGGCGTGCTGAGCCCTCCCCACATTTATAGGGAGCGGACTGTAATTAGGAGGATGTGGGTAACCAGTAAGGTTGATGCATCTATATTATCAAATTTTCTTTGGTTCATTATTGAAGATCAAACCCAACACATAAAAATTAAAACTGTGTATGGGTCTGTTGCAAAGCTCTAGTAGCCCATTTTTTCAGTGTCTTGTTAGTCTAATGAAATGAACCAATTTTTTTTTTTAACGAAAACAGTTTGAGTTAAATCTACATTTGTTACAACAAAATGTAGTTTTCTCTGAAAGAAAAAAATCAGAGCAGTAATTAAAAGAGTGTCTAAACATCTAAACACATGCTAAATAGTCATTAAAAAAGTAAACTAAATAAATATTTTAAATAGCAAAACACTTATTGGTGCATTTTAGACATAATGACACTGCTCACCATGGGGAGTTCACACCTGTGCGTGGTACATCCCGCCTCTTATTTTAAGATTTATATTGGGATGAAGGAAAATCTATCATCTGTCTGTCTTCATTTATCCGCCTCTGTGTACATGCAGTTGGCATTCTAGGTCTGCAGACTGTCTATCTGTGAATGCAACCAAACACAAATAGAAAATATTTGGAATAAAAGTGCATCTATATCACACAAATACCCTTCTTCTTATAATCGTTTTCTGAATAATATAGGATAGAGTCGGCTCGCAGGTTATTTGCACTGTGGCAGGTATTGTGAGTAACCTGGAGGTGACAACATGCACTAGAGTGCTCATAGGTGATGCAAGAGCTGTTAGTTTATATCACAGGGGTAACCTTCAGAGCGGGTCCAGGGGAGTGGAAACCCGTTGTGTACACGCAGCATCCTTGCAGAGAATAGTCTATTACCTTAGGAACAGGTAAGAACTGGAAAATGAGAAACACTTCACGGAAATTTGTTGTATGGGTTGGGTCTGTGGGCTTCAACTTGAGGTACATCCCCTTTTCTCATTTCCTTTTTTTAAATTGTGTTGTAAGTACATTTTATATAAACATCATGATTGCACGGAACATTGAGAATTTGTACCAGTGTATGACATGACTCGATTCTTATTTTTTCCGCCCTTCAATACCCCACTCCTGTATACATGAGTTGGTTTTCCCTATTTTTTTGAAGACAGGGTCTCACTTTGTAGTTCAGTCTGGCCCTGAGCTCCCTATGGAGCCCAGGCAAGCCTCGAACTCAGCAATCCTCCTGCCTCTGCCTCTGGAGTGCTGGGATGACAGGCGTGAGCCACCAGGCCTGGCAACAAGAGTATCTTAAAGGGAAAGTAAAAGTCTCATGACAAAAATGCCTCAGTGTGCTTACATTTGTCACCTGGACAATGTTATATGTTGATGTATGTATACAATGTAGTATGATGAAACCAAACTGTATATGACTGAGGCATTTTTGTCATGAAACTTTAAAATACATCTGTGCGTGTTTTTAAATTTAAGTTTACATAATAATTGCACATATGTGTAGGGTACAGAGCTTCATATAATGTGTAATGATTGGATCAGGATAACTTACATGTCTATCACTTCAGAGATCACATATTTCTTGGTGTGAGGAGTATTTAAAGTCTACTAGGTTCTTTGTCGTCTGTACTGAGGAATCTGTAATCAGCGCTCAGCTGGGCACGCCCTGTGCAACAGAACGTTCGAAGTTGCCCCTCCCACCCAGCTGCGCTCCACCCCCTTTCTCTCCACTGTGTCGCCCGTCCAGACCCCTGCTCCCCGTCACAGTCTCTGCTAACCACTTTTCTATCCTCTACTCATCTGGGATCAGCTTTTTAACTTCCACATAGGAGTGGAAATGTGTAATATTTATCTTTCTGTGCCTGACTTCTTTCATGATATAATTTCTTCCAGTCTTATTCATGTTGTCATAAATAATGAGATTTCATTCTTGTTTTATATATACTGTTCCACTGTGTAAATGTGCCACATTTTCTTTATGTAATCATCCAGTGAAAGACACTTAGGTTGATTCTGTATCTTTTTTATTTTTATTTTTTTTAAGACAGGGTCTTGCTTCGGAATTCAGGCTGGCCCTGAGCTCACTATGTAGCCCAGGCAAGCCTTGAACTCAGCAATCCTCCTGTCTCTGCCTCCCGAGTGCTATGATTACAGGCTTGAGCCATCAAGCCAGGCGCTGTGGTATGTGGTACTGATTGCTGGTGAGTGTGAGCCATCACGCCTGGTGTTGTGGTTTGTGGTTACCAGGGATCAAACCAGGGACCTTGCACTTGCTAGGCAGGTGCTGGAACCACTGAGCTAAATCTCTGGCCCAGTTGATTCTGTATCTTGGCCATTGCGAATAGGGCTGCAATCATCATGGCAGTGTCTGTATCTCTTTAACATCCTGATTTCATTAATTCCAAAACTTTGCCCAGGACTAAAGTTTCTGGCTCAGATATTTGTTCTATCTCCAGTTCTGGGAGGAACCTCTCCATGGAGAGGTTATACACTAATCTAAGTATCTGCAGACTCCGTGTGAGGAGCTCTTGTTTTCTCTACAAATCTTGTCAGCATTTGTTTGTTTTGTTTTTCTCACCTTTCTGAAAATTATTCTACCTAGGGAAAGATGACCTCACTGTGGTTTTCATGGGTACTTTTCTGATGATTATTGATCTTGAGTTTTTCTAAATAGTTGTTGGTCATCTGTATATTTTCCTTTGAAATTGTCTATTCAGTAACTTGTCCATTAAAAAAGGTAGATTGTTTGCTCTGACATTGTTTGGATTCCTCTCACACTTACCTTCTTGATTTTAATCCCTTGTCACATATGCAGTTTGCAAACATTTTCTCCCATTGTGTAAGCTGTCTTTTCACTCTGTTGACTGTTGCTTTTGTTTTATTAGAAGCCTCTGAGTTTGAAGCAATCCCTTTAATTAATAATTGATTTGTTATTGGTGCTTCTGGGGTCATATGCAAAAAACCACTGCTTACATCAGTGTCTGGAAGTGTTTCTCCTGTATCTCCTTCTGTGAATTTCATAGATTTAAACCTTATATCTAGGATTTCCATAAAGTTTGATTTCTTTTTGTATATTATAAGAGATCTGGCTAAAATTCTCTACATATCAATGTCCAGTTTTTCCAACAGTATTTCTGAAAGATACCATTGTCCTTATAATATTTTTGTAACTTTGTCAAAACTCAGCTGTAGACACATGGATTTATTTTGGGGTTTTCTATTATATTCCATCTGTTTTTATAAAAGTACAATGGTGTAGGGCAGGAATGGTGGCACATGGCTGTAACCTCAGCACTTGGGAGGCAGAGGCAGGAGGATTGCCATGAGTTCAAGGCCAGCCTGAGCCACATAGTAAGTTCAGGGCCAGTGTGAACTACAAAGGGAGACCCTGTTTCAAAAAAATTACAAACAAAGAAAAGTACCATAGTGTTGTGGTCATTGTATGTTTGTGGTTTTGTTTTTTAAGTTGACAATTCCCCACTTTTTTTTTTTTCCTTAAGATGAGTTTGGGTATTCAGGCTCACCTTCAGTTCCCTATGAATTTTCTGAGTTTTTCCATCTATTTTTGTGAAGAATGTCATTAGTGTTTGGGTAGAAATCACTTTAGGTGATAGGGACATTTTGAGATCATTAATTCTTCCAGCCCACGAATCTGGTGTCTTTCCATTTCTTAGTGTTACCTTTAATTTCTTTCATGAGCACTTTATGGGTCTCATTGTGGAGTTGTCTCACCTCCTTGGTTAAGCTTATTCTTAGCTATTTTATTTTTTGCAGCTCTCATAAATCATATTATTTCCTTCATATTTTTCCTTTAATTTACTGTTGGCAAATAAATGATATTCATTTTTGTATGCTGACTTTGTAGCCTGAATTACTGGACTACTGACTTCATTTATCAGTTGGGACAGATTGTGTGTGTATATGTGTGTAAATTTTAGGTTAGTTTATATCGTGTCATGTGCATTCAGGGATAGTTTGACTTCCTTTCAAATTTAGACTGTATTAAGTTTAAATTAAAATAATTTTTAGCACATTAATGGAAAATATTTTTTGTGATATTTTCATACATGCATATACCATGTTCTGAACACAGTCATTATTAACTTTGCTGATTCTGCCCAAATCCTTCTTAGTTTCTGTTACAATGTAGAAGTAGATATTTCCACAAAGTCTCAGGCACTCAGAGGCGAGGCTTTTGGGCCGTGAAGGTATCCTTGGGACCCCACACCCCTAATGACTTCACCAACTAACTGTGCTGGTAGAAGTAGGCCTGATCTGAAAAGGGCAGCACTAAGGATGTGACGGGGTGGGGCAGATCTTCCTCCCTGGTTTCTCTTTTATCTCTCTGCTCACGGAGCCCTCTGAGGTGTGTTCAGCTTCCCTCCACGACAGGCCTTTCCATCGGGGACTCTCTTCAGTGGCGCCCGCAAACCATGAAACGAAATTTCTGAAACAGAGCCCAAATCAACCTGTCCTCCTCTAATTTGCAGGCATCAGATGTTGTGTCTTAGCAATAAGGAAAGGGAGTGAGACAGACCCTGGTTTCAGGAAGTGGGGTCACTGCCATCACTGTACCTGACAAGGTGCTTTAGAAGCCCTTGAAACTGACTCATGGGAGAAGTTTGGAAAAGTTTGGAGATGCCAGCTAGAGAAACCTCAGAACACTGTAAGCCAAGGGAGGTTCTGGCCAGAGCTCAGAAGACCAGAATACTGAAAAAAAATCAAAAGGTAAAAGGCCAGGCTCAGGAGACTTTAAAAGGAAATGAGACTCCATTGGCAGTTGACTCAAAGGTTCAAAACTACAAAGCTTTCCTTCGAGAAGAAAGCCCCAATACCCACCCTGCACAGAAACAGGGCTAAGACACTGCTCTGAGAGGGCTCTGTGGCCAAGAGGAGGGAGGCCTGACGGTTGGTGGCACTGACAGCAGACGCTGGTATGATGCAGGCCATGCTGGGTCCGCTGACAGGTGGAATGCAAGAGGTACGGAGTGGGGGAAGCTCCAAACAGTACCTCAGAAGGCCAAGCTGGCACTGCCCCGAGAGGCCATGGTATAGCAAAAAATACAGGGGAGATGATTAGGATTTTAAGTCTTTTTTATTTTATTTTATTTTATTTTTGCATTGTCTCACAGGTTTTGCCTTGAGTCTCAGAGGAATAATTTATTAAAGACTTTGGCACTATTTCCATTGATCTATATAATTTTCTTTTTATTGTAGTGCCCTTGTCTGGTCCTTGTAACACAGTAATACTAGCTTCAAAGATGAGTTTGGAAGAGTTCTTTCCCCTTTTATTTTATGGAACCCTTTAATGATCATTGATATTAATTCTTCTTTAATACTGTTGTAAAATTTAGCCTTCACCCTTCTAGTTCTGGGATTCCTTTCCTTATTAGCACTACATGTTTGCAATACATACAGTTTACAATCATTTTATGACTGTATATGTACATAGTAACTTGTTAAATCCCTTTCTCTCCATCTTCCCTCCCTCTTCTCTAATTCTCCTTTACACATTTGCATTCTTGTTGATATTAATCTTCGCTCATGTTTATATGTTTATATTATTTAAGATTATTAGGTTCCTGTACGTAGCATTATGTGTATTCTACATTTATTTCTCCTTCCCCTTCCAGTCCTTTCTTTGTAGGGAGACTTTTAATTACTATTTCAATTTTATTGAACCCACTTGGTTCAATTGTAGTGAGTCATATTGTCTAAAAATGTGTCTATTTCTTCTATATTTTCATTTTTTGCACATAATTTTTCAACATCTTTCCAATAATCTTGATTTCAGTGATATCTGTTATAATGTTGCCTTTTTCAGCTCTAATTTTATTGCCTTACTTTTCCCCTTTTTTTGGTTAGTTTGGCTAAGGGTTTGTCAATATATTTAATCTTTAAAAATGCCAACTGTTTCATTAATCATTTTTATGATTTCTTAGTCTTTGTCATTAATTTTAGCTCTGATTTTTTTTCTTCCACTGATTTTGAATTTGGTTTGTTCTTGTCTGTTCAATGTTGAGTGTGTGTGTGCGTGTGTGTGCGTGTTGTGAATCAACACTCTTAAAATTATGTAGTAATTTTCTTGGGGTTCTTATGCTTTTGGAAGGAAAGTTACTTTTCCCATGAAGCGCAGCTGCCCCTCCTCACAGGCTTCAGGCTGGGGATCCTTACTAGCAACATGCTTACTCTGTGGGCAGCATAGGGTTGAATGGTTCTTAAGAATTCATTCCTCTCCCCATTTTCACTGGGACATTGAATCAGTTTACATTCAAGTTAATTATTTACAGATGAGGATTTCTTACTGCCCTTTTCTAATCTGTTTTCAGGTGGTTTTGTAGGTTTATTTTATTTTATTTTTATTTACTTATTTATTTATTTTGAGACAGGGTCTCACTTGTAGTTCAGGCTAGCTCTGAGCTCACTATGTAGCCCAGGCAAGCCTCGAACTCAGCAATCCTCCTGTCTCTGCCTCCCGAGTGCTGGGATTACAGGCGTGAGCTACCACGCCCGGCAGGTTTATTTTTTTTTATTTTCTTTTGATGTCTATCTTTCTGGTTTGATTGTTTTCTGTCACATTATGTCTTGACATCTTTTCATACTTTTGTGCAAATAATGTAATTATTATTTTGTAGCTACCATAAGCGTCCTCTAAAAAAAAGCTTATTCTTACAATGGGCTGCTTTATGTTGATAACAATTTAATCAGACAAAAATGTATGTTTAATTCCTTCTCACATTTAAACTTTAGATAAAATTTATATTGTTTTGCAAAGTGTATAATTTTATAGTTGTCCCTTAAAATTGTCACAATTGCTTTTAATATTTTTGCCTTTAGTATGATAAAAAATAGAGTTCTTTACATGACTTTTCTTTGGTATTATAAAGTTCTGAATACCTACAACATTGAGATCTTAATTTTCTTTTATGTCAGCTAGCAATCCCTTTAGAAATTCCTGTAAAGCATATGATGAGTTCAGTTAGTTTTTGTTTTTCTAGAAAGTTTTATTTCTCCCTCAATTTTGAGGAACAGTTTTTCTAGGCAAATATTTCTATTTAGTGTTGTTTTTCTTTTTTATTCAACACTAAATATTTCATCATCCTCTTCCTGGGGCTTATAAAATTCTTGCTAAGAAATTTACTGAAAATCATTTTAGGACCATGCTAATGTATTTCTCTGTCTACCTGTATTTCTAAGGTATATGTCATGTTGCTTTCTTTTTCCTTTTCTTTGATACCTGACAATTTAATTATAATGGACCTTGGCAAACTCCTCTTTGGATTGAATTTGACGATTTCTGAAGGTCTGGTATTTGTTTATAATTATCTTTCCTCTAGCGTGCAAATATTTTAGAGATTTTTCTCTTCATAGACATTTACTGCTGTTCTTAAACTAATGTGCAAATGTTAGTTTGCTGTGTGGAGTCCTATGATTGCTATAAACCTTGTTCATTTTTTACAATTTTTTCTTTATCTCTCTGAGTGGGTAGTTTTAGAATTGAATGTAATTTGATAAATAAAAGCATGTATATTTAATGCATGAGCCATCATGTTTATATATTATGTGTGAATGATTACTACAGTCAAGCTAATTAAAGTATCTGGCACTTCATATGTATAGAAATCTTAATTTATTATGCTTCCCAAATTTTAGAAGATTTTAGGCCTGGTTAAGTAAGAAACATACTTATAAGTACAGAGAAAAATGTATTAAAATCTCAGGCCCACAGACAGTTGGAAAGTGAACACCAGGTAGATGATCATTTCTTGATTATCTGTACATTAATGCAATTTTTAAAATGCAAAAAAATGGTAATGTCACATACTGTGCACTGT
Source organism: Thryonomys swinderianus (assembly GCA_004025085.1). Taxonomy (NCBI): domain Eukaryota; kingdom Metazoa; phylum Chordata; class Mammalia; order Rodentia; family Thryonomyidae; genus Thryonomys; species Thryonomys swinderianus. The sequence goes on from PVIC010029188.1 coordinate 21,559, forward strand.
TTTGTAAGCTTTTGTTTCACTTAATGGAATATAGTGACGAACTCTCAGCTCAGCAAACTAATGTCAACATCACAATCTCCTAATGACACAATTAATAATTTTTCCATCACCTGCGTTGCCCTCCTTTTCTCCCTGACCTCCTCCTATTCCATTCTTCTTATCCAATAATAATGTTCTGTCTAAGCTCATGTCATCCTTTTAAGAGTCCACGTACTAGGGGAAAAACATTCTGTATTTGTCTTTCTGAACCTGCTCTGCACCACTGACCATGGTGCTCTCTGCTTTCATCCTGTGGTGACATTCTATATGCCTAAATAACACTGTGTTGTGTATGTATACCATAACTGCTTTATCCATTCAAGCTTCTTGCGTCTCTTGGGCATTGTGAACTCTGCCAAAATAAACAAGGGTGTGCAGGTGTCCCTACATGATACAGAATACTGACTTTTAATTGTTTGGGGGTATAAACCAAAGAGTTGCAGAGCTGGATCACACCTTGGGTACTTGCTGTTGAATTCATTTTGAAAATGTTAAGAATTTCTGCATCATCGCTTCTCGGCCTTTTGGCTAAGATCAAGTGTAGAATTTCTGCATCTATAGTTATCAATAATATTGGTCTATCATTTTGCTTTTCTTTGTGTTCTTCTCTGATATCAGGCTGGTACTGGCTTCACACAATGAGTTTGAATGCACTGTTTTTCTTATTTCATGGAGTATTTTGAGGAATATTGGTGTTAGTTCTTGTTTAAATAGCTAGTAAAATTCAGTTGTGAAATTGGTTCTGGAATTTTCTTTTTTTATTTGAGACAGGGTCTCATTTTGTAGTTCAGGCTGGCCCTGAGCTCATGATGTAGCCCAGGCAAGCCTTGAACTCAGCAATCCTCCTGCCTCTGCCTCCCGAGTGCTGGGGTTACAGGCGTGAGCCCTCATGTCTGGCACTGTGGTATGTGGTACTGCTTGCTGGAGGGTTTGACTTACCACACTAGGTATTGTTGTATGTGGTCACAGGGGATTGAACCAGGGACCTTGCAATTGCTTGGCCAGTGCCGGAAACAATGAGCTAAATCTCCGGCCCCTAGAATATTCTGTTTTGAGAGACTTTTTATTACTGCTTCATTTTTATTGCTTATTATATATCTGTTTGAGTTTTTAGGTTTCATCTTGT
>PVIC010029189.1:0-22708 GCA_004025085.1 Thryonomys swinderianus
TCCAGGAATATGTAGTCTTATCATAAGTCCATTAAATTTGCAAACTCAGTGTATGAGAGTTGGAGTCTTTTGGAAAAGTTCTTTAGTTCACTAAGTTTAATTTTAATTGACAAGCTATATGTATGTATCGTGTAGGATATGTTTTGGAAATATACACGTTAGACTGGCTAAATAATGTGTGCATTACCAAACACAGTTACCTCTTTTTATGATGAGAACACTGAAAAATCTGCTTTTATTAATTTTTAAAGAATGCATTATTTAATAATAGTAATGAGAATAATTATATTATTAGTAGTTATCAATTATAATTATTAAGAATTACTAATAAGTAATAATTATTATTATTCACAGTACTGATAATTTAAGCCATGGGTTTTACACTGAGTCACATCATCAGCCCATTTTTAATTTTTAATTTTGAGACAACTTCTCAGAAAGTTGCTAAATTGCGCAGGCAGGGCTCAGACCTTTGATTCTCCTGCCTGAGCTTCTTAGACTGTTGGGATTATAGGCAGGTACCATCGTGCCTAGCTAACAGCAACGATTTATTATTAGCAGTAGTAGTAATAGTAGCAGTAGTAGTATTAACTATAGTCATTTTTTACAATAGAGCATTCCTCATAAATAACTGAAATTTTGTATCCTTTGACCAACACTTCTCAATCCCTTCTGCATTATATATATATATATATAGAAGTATATGTATATGTATATATATATATGTATGCATAGTTTATATATAGTAACTACCTAGTAACTACCATTCTCCTCTATGTTCCTAAATTCAACTTTTTAGAATTTGCATATGCGAGAAACATAGCTATGGACAAATAAATTACTTTGTTCCAAGTAATAGAGAAATTTTTGGAAAAAAGTCAGACTAACCAAGAATATGGAATAAATTTCTCTCTTTCACTTGAGGGGCAGTCCAAAGAGGTTAAAAGCAACTCTCTCTGCATGGTTTTGGCCCAATTTTGTACAATTTAAATTAGTGTCTTTAAATTCCACTTTCTTTTATTGGCTTCAACTTTTTACTCTTCTTTCAAGTCATTATTCTAAGTACAGTTCTATTTTCCATTTTCAAACTTTTACTCCATCGTTTAATAATTCTGCTACATACAGCTAAAAATCTAAAAGGAAAGTATTAGGTTAAAGAAGTACTTTCAATGGTCTGCTCATTATAGAAACATTGGTAAATGCCATGAACTCTTTTGAATTTTTAAGGTGCCTGCCTTAAAATCATCTTCCCAAATGGTTATACTGATTTACCTTCCCACCAGCTGTGTGCAGGGACTCCATCTCAACGTCTTGACCAACACTGAACAGTTCATCTCTTTGATAATAGCCATTTTAACATTTGCAAGGTGGTGGTATCTCATTGTGTTTTTAGTTTACGCTTCTTCATGATTAGTAGTGTCAAATACTTTTTCATAAACCTGCTGATCATTTGTGTGCTGCTGTTTTTTTCTGAGAAATGTCTGTGAAAGATCCTAGAAATCTTTCATCTTTTTCTGGTAGAGCAAGAACACGACACCCTGAGAAATCAAGGGAACTGACAACAATTATGGAAACTCACAACACCAGATTTGCAGTGACACTCTTTGTTACACAATATTGTTACACAATATTGAAACTAAGGAAACCAGTCAAATCTATGAAAAAGATATGTGTATTATAATATATACGGTATACATATTAAAATACAAAAATACTGACATATCATATGCCATAAATATAGACACGTGACTGTTGTAGACCTCTATGTAAAGGTGATCATATATTCCTTTCAAATGGTGAGCAACTTGCACCTTATATATTATGTGGTTTATTTATCATTTTGTTTGTACTTTGTACATCCTATACCATATATAAATGTGATAAAAAAATAAGTATACCAAACAGTTTTTTTGGCAATCCAGAGAAAAGTAAATGTACAGTAGCCTAGTGTCTTCACTTTTACAGTATCTCCCCCTATTTAAATCATATATTTCCTTCCAGCTCCCCCATAACTGACAGCACTTCCAGGTAACATTTCTGAACATTATCAGGATATCTCTTTTCTGCATCACTAGATGAATGAATTCTTGAAGAACAGAACCAGGGTCATGGAGAGAATGACCTTGCAGTGGAGCAGGTGCAATTGAAGGTCAAGACCAGGAAGAACAGGTTCCCTGACCCCTCTAGCCCTGTTCATATCCTGATGTAGAAAAGAAAGGCAAGAATTTCACTTACTCTGTTGTCTTCCCCCACATAAGTGCATATATGGGTAGTGCTCAGTAAATATAGGTTCGTGTCCTTTTTTGGTGTTCCTTGTACTCTGAGTGCTCAATAAATATGTTCTGCCAGATCAAATTTTATGTTTTTCTTCAAATTCTTTTATCGTTTTTCTCTCTTCACTCTTAGCAAGATCCCTTTAATTTTGTCAACCAGCTACTGACAGATCATAAAAGATATCTTAGATTATTTATATTCACCTTTAGGTTCCCCGAGAAAACAAACAGCCAGCTGCTTCTCACTCTGCCGGCGGCCTGCTCTCTCGGCCAACACAGAGCGACACGGGCACCGGTACAAGCGCTTGAAGCACTTTTTCGCTGGTGACTCATCAGCCGGGATGAGAGGGAAGCAAACATCAAAGCGCGACAAGGACATTTTAAACAAGTAAGAAACACAGCAAAGCTGTGGAGTCAGCCCTGGCGTGGGAATGCGGGGACTCACAGGATCACGGGCATGCATTAGCCAGAATCAGCCAAAACGAAAGCTTCCCTTTCCAATTCCCAAGAGGTAGTCGGAGTCCTGAGCCATGTTAGCCTCGATTCTATCCTTAATCGCCCCAATTCCTCTCTTGAGGAATTGCCCCAAACTCTCTTGAGTTTGCAATAGTGGCTAATTTCCCTGTTCGCTCTGTTTTGTCTACCTCACTGGATCATCACCGAATTAGCTTACTAAATCCGCCTTCCGAATCCTCGGAGCTCCGCCCGTCTTTTCCATCTTTCCATCTCAAAGAATTAATGATGGAACAAGGAGCTCCCCCCCCCCCCCCCCCGGCGCCCTTGTGACCTGAACTGTGCCAGAGCTGCGTGTCTGTCTTTCTGCACCCGGCTGCTGCCAGCCGTTCGCCACCCAGCGGCCAGTGGGGTGATATTTAAAATACACAAACAGGCTCCGATGAAAACTCCCTCCTGCAGCGCCCAGAGGCCTGCCCCATCAGATCCCCAACTTCCCGTGTGACCTCTTCTCTCACCCATTTCCACTCGCGTGTTTCTGGCCTTTTCTGATATGCACCAAATGTGAGCTCAGTGAGGGCTCCGAGCGTTCTTGCTCTGTCTTCTTGGAAACTTCCCTGCTTGTGTTTCTTACGGTTGTTCAGAGCCTTCTTTGGACGCCTTCGCTAACTGCTCTCCCCATAGGCTTTCACCTCACTTTTTCATTACCATTTCTTTTATGGAGTAAATGAATAAATCGCACATTGATATGATCTGTGTCTCCACCCTAGCACAGAATCTCTGTGAAACTTGACCACCGGGGCCTAAAATAATTGCTAGGTGCTCAATAGATATTTTTCATACAAACCCAAAACACAGAGAAATTATTTATAAAACTCTTAGTAGCAGAGCATTGGGTTTACAGTATCTATGTGGGTAATTATTTAAAATATATTCAATTTTGAAATGCAACACAAGATCAGGAAAACACGTAGAATGATGTCCTGCTAAAACAGGGAGACCTGGAATATTGTGTTAGATGCCAGTAGGAAAGTGATTACTGGTGATTTCATTTCCATTCCTTCTGATATGAATGGGTTTTTACCTAGGCTATACTGGATAATATGGACACTTCCATTTATATTTTTAGATGCTGGTCAACCCTAGTCAGTGAAGGAAATCTAGTGACAGAGACAGCATTGCATTTAGGGTATAGAAAGCTATGAGCACAGGGTCTACGTTAGAGCTGACTGGGTGACACCGTTAGAAAACCAGTATCTCTGATTATCTTCAAGGCCAACAGAAGTTTGATCCTGACACTCAGACTTTCTTGTTTTACGCAGACATTTCAGGGATTTTTACCGCCGGCACTCTGGGGCACTGCAAAGCCACAGAAACTCAATTTCTACTGCCCAAGCAAAAAGAGTACATTTTTACCAATTGTGAGCCTGAACATACTTCTGTACTGCCACCGCATTTTAAAGCTTTCCAGCCCCAAGAAGGAGGAAGAAGCTACTCTGTTAATTTGCTTTTCTAGAAGACAACACCCTGACTTAGATGTCTGCCTAGTGTACAGTCTGTGTGGAGAAGTGATGTGGAGACCGTTCTTTGCAGCATCTGCGTATACTCCACCTCAGAGCAAGGCACAGCCAAAGAACAGGTAGGGAAGAGAAGAAAAGAAAAGAAAATTGACCTGGCCTCCTGCTAACTCTAGAAACCAGAAGTATTTGTTTCTTTGAAGGAAGTGTCTCCCAAGTGCTTAGCAGACTGTTCAAAGCAGCCTTTTTGTAAGCACCGGAACTTGTCTTTAGTCAGGGCCAAGGACTGCAGTTTGGTGTGTATGAGAGATCAAAGACAGGTGTGGCAGAGATGCCGTGTGGGTCAGCAGTGTCACCCGGGGCGGGGGGACAGCCAGCAGAGGAAAGGCTTTTCAGACTTCCAGAGACATTGAAGTGCCAGTGCCTGGAATTTGAAGTATTTAAGGGACCTCTTAGATCCTTTTCACCAGAGAGAATGTCAGCCATAAAACTCTGAATAAGAAACACTGCTTCAGTGAACTCCTGGTTTCTCTTCTTTCCCAATTCTTGAGAAGTCAGAAGTAAAAATAAGCTCCAGCTCCAGTAGAAGTGTGAGATTCCTTCCTCTTCCTGGAAAGAGCTGGAAGCTTCATTCCAGCAGTGTAATTGCTTTGGTTTCTTGTTCTTTGCTCGTTAAGTATTCATGGAGTGTCTGCTCTGAGCCTGACACTTTGCTGTCACAAGCAAAACTTAACACTCTCCTCACAGAGTCTGTAGTCTCTCTTCAAAATGGCTGCCACATTCTAGCCATGGAGAGTGAGGGAGCGGATGAAGCATCATGGCCGCCTCTCCTGTGTGCTGGTGACCCGGGGATATCTGGGCAAGGCAGAGTCCAAAGGGAAGATTTTTTTTCCTTTCTCTTTGCTTTTATTACCTTTCTAGACCAACTCCTTGCCTGGCACTTACAAGCATTAGGCTGAACGGAGTCTTTCAGGAACCACCCCTCCTGGCATCAGGATGCTCCCCAGGCCCCAACACACCTCAGGATTTGGTGGCAAGAACATGGATGCCAGCCTTAGGCGAAGCTAGCTGTACATTTTTATAAGGTTTCAGAGGCAACTGTTAGGTGCTTTTAAATAATTTTTGAGGCCAAGTGGCATTGGTTCCAGAATATCAATTCTGGCTGTATCCAAGTCTTTTTTTTTCTCAGTAGACTGAAATGAACCTTTGCTGAGTCTTAACTATCAGCAGCCACCAGAAAAAAAAACAACCTGAGAAACATACATCTGGCCTTGGAAGTGGAACGAGGTTCACAATGTAGACGTCACTAGAGTGTGGTCAGTCAACACTGACTGGGACTTGTAACTTCTGGTGTGGTCTGTAGGGGAGAATAACCCATTCTGCCATTGTGGATGGGAGGCGGGGCTAGACTGGGGAGCAGGGAGACCAGAGAAGATTGTGTAGGAATTTATCACATGGACATGTGGAGAAGGTCATTCCAGGCAACAAGAGTAATGTGTGCACTGAGACACTGGAGGCTGAGCCAATGTCTGACGTGCCTGAAAAGCAGAAAACACTTGAGAGAGAATATAGTGTGTGTTTCCACTTCCTGTGTCTCTCAGGGCTGCACTGATGCCTTTGTATTTATAATCATATACTCACAGGTTTGCAAGGGGTAATGCATTATTTTCAAAGAATGATTCTGAGCACTTACTATTTGTTAGGCAATGCAGCTAGTTTGATCCCATTGGTATAGTTCAATGTTATAATTACGGTCACCTTATTTGAATATTATAGTAAAATCAATTTTTCAAAGTTATCTCTTATGCCCGTGACTCTGACCCAGAGTTCACAACATTCTAGTGTATTCTACCACATGGTCATCTAAAACATTAAGCATTTTAAAACAACTCTGTGTCCTTTCATGCACTGATCAGAGTCAACCTGGTAGAAAATTATTCCAAGGCAAAAAGGAGACTGACAAAATAATTGTGCTCAATTATTTTTTTATAAAAGGATGTTCAGTAATAACATCAGAAAATATCAGACTTTAAAGAACTCTTTGGAAAATGATTATTTCTCATCAGACTGTGGCATCTTTGCAAATAAGACACTGGAAGGCCATAATCCAAGTAAAACTGTTTTCCTGTCTCCTGAGGTGGCACAGAATCCCTGCCAAGAAGGACCTGAGAGATTGTTGCTAGCTCTCACGGAGCAGAAATAAACAGCCAAGGTATCACTCTCCCTCGTGTGCAGCTTTGAGATGTTAATGACTCCTCTGGCTGTGTCAGCCTGACACCATCGAAGTGACAGCTAATGATAAGTTATGTATGTTCTAGAGAGACTGAAATGGCTCATCACCATGGCAATGGCTATCATGAGCCAACATTGTTATTATTCACAATGGCGAGGCTCAGCTGGCCCCTACTCTTTCTTGCTGCCCAGTCCAACTTCATATACAAGATGTACGTTCCTCCTGCCGGGCCCATCTCTGCAGAAACAGATCGTTAACTGGCTGTTTATGCCTCAGAAGAATCCGTGCGGAAGGCTCTTCTAGTGATGGATGTTTCCTTGTACTCAGCCAGGGGAGTGGAAGAGAAGACCCCTGTGTTCTGTAGCGCAAGCACTGCAAGGAGTGTGAGTCGACCCGAGGCTACTCAGTAAAGGCTGCGTAGAACTCAGCTGTAGCTGTGAGTGCCCGCCTGTGGCCACGTGCCCCAGGGAAGGATCCATTTTGCCAGGCTACCCCAGCTTCCAATGAATGATCACCTTTGCTACTGTAAGTTAAATAGCACCTACTCACGTGTTTTGCACCGAACAAGTCATGTAAGTGGTAGAGAAGGAAGGTGTAAAGACTAGGCCCACACAGCCCATAGTACTGGCTAACTCTCTAGCAGATTAAGTCTCGTCAGAGTGCCCCATTCTCAAGGATGATTCCTAGGCACACATTTTTCCTTAATTTGTTTGTTGGTTATTCTCTAATTCATCTTTGGGTCTGTTGATTGTGATACATCATCCTCACGTAATTAGGAAATTCCCAGTTGATTGATAAAGCATACTTCTGGGTGTGTCTGAGTCATAAACCATGACCTTGGGGAATATATCTGGTGTCTGAACTCTTTTTTCCTAGCCCTGCTTCCAGCCGCCATAAACTGAATTGCTGTCTTTCACCATGCTCTTCTCCCTCGATGTTTGTGCCTTGAAGCCAGCTTGCCACGGACTGAACCCCCTGAAGCAGTGAGCCAAGTGAACGTCTCTCTCTCTCTCTAAGTTGTGGGTGACACATATTTTGTTCCAGCAGTGGGAAATCCAACTACTACAATCCCCAGTGCTGACAGATTTAGTATCTTTGTGCTAAGCACTGTGTGAGTCTCTGAGGATGCACTGATAAGTTCTCTACATTCAAACTTTAATGTGAAAGGAAGACTTATCAATAGGGAAAATATAAGTCAAGGGAGATCTGTGCTATAATTTCTTTCAACAAAACACAAAATGGAGCCTCTATTATGGACTAGACATTACCTTCAGTGATGGTAAAGATTGTACAGAAGAGTGCCCAAACTGCAAGCCAAAACCCACTTATTCATCACAAAGTGCCAAGACAATTAAACCTAAATACTGAAGTTCTAGTTTAGAAAAAACAACTGTTATCCAATGCTCAGCTATTGGGGTGACTTTGCTCACGAGGGACAGCGGGCTCTGTGCCCACTGTGGCACACGTGCCATGGGTTTCCCCTCCACCTTCTTAGACAATAGGAAAAAAACCTCTAAGCATTTTGTAGGAAAAGAGAACATGTTAATATAACAGTGTCTGTTACAAGAGTGTCAGCAAAAGTATAGGAAGTGTAAAATAGTCTCAAATAGTAACTAATAGCCTTATTTAGGAACAATTTGAAAACATTTCCTGAGAATGTGACATCTCAGTCCACTTTCAGAGCTTCTCAGGGTTTTCCAAAGGCCCATTTGGCAGTGAGAAACAAAAATGCAGGCCATAAGTACATATTCTTCTCCAGCAGTAAATGTGGTGGGAAATAGCAAATATCTGGATTTTTTTTGTTATAGATGAAGAAGAAAGAGAGGTTGTCAAGGAGAGGAGGGATGAAACTCTAATACTATTTTAGAATAATCTCACTGGTGGGTCGGTACAGGATGGATTACAAAGAATGCTGCCCCCTCTTCATCATGAAAATTTGCTCAAAGGACAGAAATCAAATGAGCTGATTGAGGATGATTAGAGTTTTTTCTTAGATGATTTTCACCGAAGCCAAGGGAGACACCCTCTCCCTCCTGTTGCCCGGGTTATGTTGGGTTTAGCGACTCAATAGAGAAGGATTGCAGTAAAAGTGAGTTAAGGGAGAAATGGAAAGGGAAAAGGGAGACAAAGTAAATTGGGGGAATATTGGGAGGAGGGAAAGATCAGCCATGGCTACTATAAGTAGAGAAAAATTTTATTTCAGTTTTCCCTTTGTTCAGCCTGACGAGTGAGCCATCGGCCAATCGGGCGCAAAAGAAACAAAGGAGCATGTGCTGCCTTTACAAGTTGTGAAAACTTATTGTGCAAAATGGAGTCATCCCTCTCACTTCCCAGTAAAATGAAGGAGGGGGCACAGGAAGGAAGGGGAAGCACTCCGATCATGGCCGCCTGTTCAGGATACAATAAATAACCCAAAGAAATAATCCACCATTTTTTAAAGACCGTTTTTACTCAGCAACTGATGTCAGCACTGTCAGCTACGGGGTCAGCTTTACTGAGTAACTGCTGCCCCCGGCCGGTCAGAGCTCGCCGGCCCACCCAAGCTTCCAATGAATGTCCATTCCAAGTTCCTTCAAACATTCCTTCAGATGCTCATCCAGGCTTTCCTTTGTCTGCTGGACACACCAGGTGTCGCCATGGCCTGCGTGCATGGGCTCCAGACTGCAAGCCTATTCTTTAGTGCTGAGGGAAAGCTCCTTTCTTAGAGATTTGTCTTCCTATGTTTGTCTACATTTGACTCACTCTTTGGGGCGTATTACCTCGGTCTATGTGTCACTGTCTCAGGCTTGAGAAACATGGGCATTTGGTCTGTACCACCTGACCTGGTTATGTGAAACAGACCCTCTTGTATGTTTGACCTAGTGTTTCAAACTGGCCCCTCTGCAGTGCATTTTTCATGAGAATTACATCTCATTCTGCAGTGTACTATGTTAAAAAATATGTTCAGAAGATCAAATAAATATCTGTAAACCCTAGAGACTGAAACAAAATCTTCCTGGAGTATATTTTGAGGAGATGTTTTTAAAACTCAGCAAGTAGAAGGAAGGATTCTCCACATGGGGTTATCACATAACATCCTTCTTCTACAGAACTAATAATTCAGAGAAAATGATCCCTCCACCTGACTCCTCCCAGTCCTAATGCCTGACTGATTTCCTCAGCCACAGGCTGTCAGATATATTTTTGGAGTCAACTTTGAGGATGATCTTGATTGAGTTAATCAATCGGTTTCCCACAGTGCTGATAGCCTGACTTCCTGCTAAAGGCTTTGACAGGAAGACACATAATTAAACTCCCTCCACACCAGTAAACTCTTATTGGCCTGGAACATTCAATCTATTTCTCAGCAATTTTCAGTGAGTAGAATGTCTGGAAAAATTTTCATATACTTATAGCAAAGATTCAAAAGGTAATAAGCATCACAATCTATTTTAAAATGTTGGGCATTTACTATGACTTGGGTGTTCATTATGCATATTGTAATGATATGCTAAGTACTGAATGTGTTAAATATGTTACCTGATTTCATTCTAATGGTGACTCTGTTACGAATACCTTGTTATCAGTTTCTTTCTTGGGATAGAGAAACTCAGAATGATGTACACAGAAAGATCAGGTAAATGACCCTAGGTGAAAAATTAAAATTTAAGTAGAAATGCATTATAAATTCTGTAGACTATGGAAGTTGTGGGGAAAATATATGAATGAAGAGAATAAGATATTCAATAAAATGCAGAAAAAAGAAAAACTTTAAAGTGAAGGAGAGCAATGCACATTGACCAGGAATGATTAATCATTCAAATATTTACAGAACTATGTTACTTTTATGAGATAAAAGATTTAAAAGTAGGCTTCCAAAATACTTATGTGAACCTGATATGGTTCTATTAGTAGCAGAGTAATTATTTGTAGCCAAAAAGAAATGTCAGGGACATAGAACCTTGTTATATAAAAACAGAAGGAATAGTTCTGCAAAAATATATACAAATCTTAGATTTGTGTGTCCTAACAGCATAGACTCAAAATGTATGCAGCAATAATGAGATTTTTAGCACTTCTTTTTCTGTTACATATATAGATTAAAAAATAAAAACCTGGTGGAGATATACAATTGAAGGAAAACTAAGATATAGATTTTTAACAAAGTAAATTAAAATAAAAAGGCCATTAGACTAATAAGCAAAAATTAAATTAAATATTTCATAGTAAGCATTTTCCAAAATTGAGCAAACATTAGTTCACAGTGTAATTCTCAACAAATATCTAAGAACTCATATAGATCATATATATCTACTCATGTAGATTAGGAAATATTCCCTAATAATATTGAAACAAAATTAGAAAGTTATTACAACAATATATTTGGAAAAATCTAAGGTTATGTTTGTATAATTCATAGGCTGAAGAAGATAGCATATTTAAAGCTGAAAATTGGAACAGTTATAGGTCACAACTTTATAAATACAGCTAACTCAATGTTTAGGGAGAAAAATGTATTGCTTAAGTTCATACTTAGAAAAAATGACAGGGGGCATTAATGTAATAAGAATATACACAAATGAAGATAATAAACAAAAAGCAACCAAATATCCCAAGAAAGTAAAAGAAACAAATCATGATAGTAAAAATTGCAAATGAACACCTAATAGTGAATTAACAAAAGTAAAATTATTTTATCATACTAATGCACTGAAGCACGTTAGGCAAGATTTCTCTAGAAATTACAGAAAATCTTCATAAGTAACATTTGTCATAAAAAGAACATATTTATTGAAAATGCAATAGCCATGCAAAAATCCTGACTGAACATTGCAAATGTTATTGTGTTTATACTTCCAAAACTTGGGAAATCTTTTCTAGGAGAACAGTTTTAGCTCAAAATAACTCAAGGTAACAAGCATATTTAACTCAAATTATAAATGTTAAAAAGTTATTCTTGTAATTAATTATGTAAATTATTAGTTCAAAATGTGTGCGAGATTTTATAGAAATTTTCATAGAATAGTTATGCTTTGTTTTATAAAAATTACTCCAGAATATAAAATAGGAGATAAACCTTCTTGCAATGAGTTAAATAGTGACTGGTCCCCCAAACACCCACAAGTCCTTATTCTAGAACACATGAATTAACTCATATGGCAAAAGAGTGAACGTCACAAAACAAAGAAAAAATATGTGATCATATGAAAGCCCCTGAGAGCAGGAGTTTACCTATTTGGGTGGCCCTGAAAACAGCCACGTATCTTCATTAGAAGACAGATTTGGGACAGCAGAGGAGGAGGCTCTGTGCACGGAGTCAGGGGTCAGCGTGACGGGACCACAAGCCAGAGGAGGAAAGGGAAGCAGGAGACTCTGGTCTTTTCCTTCTGGTGGGGGAGGGGGCGACCTTATCATGCCTTAGCTTCCCCGCCAGCCTCCAGAATGGCCAGGAGCACATCTCTCTTGTCCGAAGCTATCGATTTATTATTGCAACACAGAAAACTAGTACTTCCCTCCACGTTATTTTAAAAGTGTTCTAAAACTTGAATCCCAAATGGGATAAGGGTATTGAGAAAAGGAAAAATGTAGATAAGAAAAAATTCACTCACGAATATAATACAAAAATCCCAAGGAAAATATCACGTGACTGACTTCAACTGAACATATGTGTAGGAAGTACGTGGTAAACTAAGGAGGCACGTCACAAAAGTGTTGAGCAGGCAATGCTTGGGTTGGAGTTCAAGATGCATGGGGCAGAGGCTGCTCTTTCAGGAGGAGATAGAATGGAGGTGTCCAAGCAGAGCCCAGCGTCAAGCTAACCAAGAAGCGGCACACCGATGTCGTCCCGGGACAGGAGATGTAGCTCTGAGGCAGGTCCTGCTGAGTTCCAGGACCCCTGAGGACATCAGGCTGCATCTCAGTGCCCCTGCCCCTTCTATTCCCTGATGAAGGACGTCACTCTCCTGAGAGGAGGCTGGGGAGGTAGGAGATTCCATCATCAACTTGTGGTTGATAGTACCTCCTCTTGCCTCCTCCACAGACAGGACTGTTGTCAGAATTGAATAAAATCTTGTAAAGAGCTGTACAAATGCAAGTAATTGCTTTGTTTATAGCAACCACTTTTAGGTACTGTGTGGCATCATGTGTATGACTGGTGTGAAATCAGAAAAGATAAAAATAAATTAGTCATTTCAGGTACCCCCAAGGTGGCAATAATATTTTGATTATGAATGAAAAGAAACCATTGCAACATCTCAAATTATTGCCCAGATTCTGGCTTCATAAACACTCTTTCTGGTCAAAAGCATGATGCTTTTGCTTTCCATTTTAATCCTTTTCTTGTTTGTGTGGCTCTTTCTCTCCTTCTTCCTTCTCTTTCCTCTTCCATTCCAGTTTGTTGGACAGTATGTAAAGCCAGAGTCTAGCATCTCTTATATCGTTCTGTACCTTTCGTCAGGCATTATTCTCTTTTCTGTGCTCTTTCCATTTTCTGATCTAACCAGCTGTGCTGAATAGTTACTTCTAAGTGTAAATATATATGTGCATATGTGAGTACATGTGTGTGCATGTGCATGTGCGTGTGTGTGTGTGTGTGTGTGGTGCTGGGGACTCTTGTATCCTAGGTAAGCTTATTCTCCCACAGAACTTCTCTGCCATCCCTGGAAATATACATTTAATTGGCAGAAAGACAATCCACTCCTCTTGCTGTCTGATAACACTCACATACTGTAATATCTCCCTAGGGGAACTTTGGGGTCACAGCACTGGGCTGGCCCATTTCTGCAAGGCGAACCTTTCTCATGCTGAGGGGAGTTTGGCCTGAGCTCCCCACGCAGACCTGGCTGACTTGGTCCCGATACATCATGCTATGAGCACAGCCCTCTCCTTGTTCCTCCTCTTTCCATCTTACTTAACCTCTCATATGAGAGGCAGTAACGCCCTCTAGGGTGTGGACGCCCATCTGTGCGGGCCTAATTGATTTTCTTCACCACTCCACATTTATTTTCCTTTTCCTTGCCTCCAGAAGCCTGCCCTGAACCGAAGGCCATGGCAGCAGCTCCCGCTGGCAAAATCCCGCCGTTATTATTTCTTCCCTGGCAACAATTATTTATCCAGCTTGTCAAATGACTGAGAACATCGTGAGGACCATCTGTTTCCCTCTGTCTGAATCCTCTAATGTGGTTCGACTGTGTTTTTAGTAGCAGCTCTCTGCTGCTGCCTGTCTTTTTCTCCATTCCCTTTTGCTGGCTTTGGCAGCTTCTCTTCTCCGACGCTGGCATTTCCACTCCGCACTTGTTCATTTGATTAACATCTTCCTCTCTGAATTAACTGTGCAGCTTCCAGAGCGGGCTCTTGGTGGCTCTTGGTGGCTGTTCCCTTGATCTCAGAAAGGCGTCCCTCCTCTCATCTATCCCAACACCGTCTCTTGCTAGAGGCTCAATCGCCCACACAACTCTGGACTCCCCGTTGTCCTACAGTGACTTCTGTGTAATTTCTCATCTTCTGTCTGGAAGACAAAAAGCTTGCCCCTGGCGTAGCCAAGCCTGAGCCTGCAAGCCCCAAATGCTAAGGGATTTTCCTGCTGCATTTAAATCTCTCAGGAATTTTCCACTATGCCGGACTTAGTCCATTCATCCTCTTTGAGCATGACACACAATAGCTTCTAAAATCTCCTTCTGGCTGACTCTCCAGGAGCATATGTTATGTCCTCGGACTTTTCTTTTTTCAGTTGCACAAACCTGCGGTGCCTCTGAACTGTGTGCACAGGACTGGGTCTTGGCTCCTGGTCAACAGTAGGGGATACTGCTCGCATCTAGTGGGTAAGGGCCAGGGAGGTGCTAAACACCCTACAATGTGAAGGACACATTCATCCAGCAAAGAATTATCAAGCCCAAAGTGCCAACGGGCAAGATCAAGAATCCTTGTTCCAGCAGATCAACATAATCCGAGTGCTCTGAATTCACTGTACCTTCTTGTGCCTCTGTAATTGTACCAACCATCTTTCCTACACCACATGGGGCTATCTTCCACCATCTTCCTGGTCTAGTCATTCTCTAAGGGTGAACTCGAAGAGCCCTTTTTAAAATTCCCAGAGCATGATGTCTTGTTCCTCTTCTAAGCTATTAGTTCAATATTTAAAGCCCAGTGCACTTATAGGGGACCTGGTATCTGGGTTGTATCAGCTTCTGAAATTGAAATCGTGAGCAAAGTCAACATAACACACTTATAAAATTAAAAAATGCCGAAGGGACGATGGAAGGTCATTAAATAGCTGCAAGAATAAACGTACTGTCTGATGTGCTCTCAGCCCCTCCTGGGCACATCAGAGAGCACAGGACTCTGTCTTACGCTTGAGTTTTGTCTGGGACTCGCCCCTGGGCCAGGCAATGGCAAAGTTTTTTTCCTTGATCATGTTTTACCCTTTTAAGAAACCTCTCTTGAACACATGCCTAGAAACCAAGTTCCCTGCTGATGTACAACAGCTCAGGCCCAGTGGACTTTCCTTCTCTTTCTATCACCGCTTCCCATTCTCTACAACTGTCCTACTACTTTCTAGGTTATATCCCATGGTTTACATGGGTTGGAATGGTTTCCTTCACCCTCATCCTCCTTCTACATTCCTCTCCTTCCATCAAGATCCCTCCACCTATCATCTCCCCTCACAGCTTTTTGGAACCAAAGTTAATTTCTATATTTGAGGGCCCCCTTCACAGAGGGGACATATTCATATCTTAGCCCTCATTAAAGACAAAGCATTGCTTCTGGAATCTCACAGGTTTGAATTAGTCTCTCTGAGTCTCAGTTGTTTTATCTGAATAATAAAATCATAGTGCTTATTTCCTAAGTTTTCAAAAATATTAAATGAAGTAAAGATGTAAAATGTCCAGCATAGTATTAAACATTAAGTGAATGTTACTGAGTATTATTATCTCTAACCATTTTAGAGACTGTGTAAATGACAGTGTAGCTCTCTTGTGGACTGTTTTAGTTTAGTTTTTTTTTTTTAGAGCAAACTGTATTTTATTCATTATTGTAGCCCATAGTCAGGAAAAACCCAAGCAGATCTTGCATGTATCAGTAGGTATGGAGACTCATGTAGTCTTCCTTGCAGATATTTAATTCCAAACATTAACTGAGTGCTAAGATCAGATGTAAATACTTTTATAGATTATTTTATTTAACCCTCTAAATCACCCTGTAGGATCAGTACCACTGTTATTAG
The DNA here is from genome assembly GCA_004025085.1 of Thryonomys swinderianus. Classification (NCBI taxonomy): domain Eukaryota; kingdom Metazoa; phylum Chordata; class Mammalia; order Rodentia; family Thryonomyidae; genus Thryonomys; species Thryonomys swinderianus. The sequence continues at coordinate 15,679 of PVIC010029189.1, forward strand.
ACTCCATTTTATAGATGAGAAGACACAGACACACACAGAGAACGAGAAAGAGCTTGTGCAGTGGCACACAGCAAAGTATCAGACTCCAGATTTAAATGCATGATGTGAGTCCAAATAGTTACTAGAAAATTAAGAAAAAATCATATATTTATTTTAACAATTCATTTATAATACAATAGGTGCACGAGAGGATTTTGGTTTAGAGGCAGGTGATACAAAGACACCCACTTCCTTCCTAGACATGTCAAAATTACCAGAGGCATCAAGAAGTCATCAAACGTAGGTTGGTGGGATGGGGGGAGGTAGAGGCATTTATCTTCCAAATCAAATCAGGCCCTTTTCAAACAAAATAACCACAGATGTGTCTCCTCTGTTTACCAAGGTCTCATGTAACGAGCACTATGAGAAACGTGTGAACAGAAAGGGGAGAGAATCAAAGGGACGTTTGAAAATGGATCAGGAAGCCCCTCGTGGGGCCTCTGCACCGGAAGTGACTGCGTGGAGCCCACCGCGGACTGTCTCGCTGCCAGGTGTTCGCTCAGTGGCGGCAAGGGCAGGTTATGGCAACCTCTGCAGTGTCTCAGACACAGGTGGCTCCTCCCACAGGCACCTGTAGGGAGGGCATCACTCACCTGCATAGGAGACCTAGGGAACTCCCAAGCCATCCAGGGTCCTAGGCCACGATTTAAATTCTTAATTTTAAACAAACAAGAATCACCCTTGCAGCCAAGTCAGTTGAGCCACCGCATGGTGCAATTTGTTTCTAGACTATAATTGGTCCCCTAAAGAGTCACTGAAAGAGAAAACTTACAGCTTCAAGCTTCTTGGGGCACCGAAGATACTGCCACCTCATTCTAAGACATAGTTCTGGGTCCAGCCTGTGGCATGGGGTTCTGTGTCCGGATGTTAGGAGGTTTGTCAGGCCTGCTTGGATCTCCCAGTGGGAGAACGGGTACTTCAGGTGCCTTCAGTCTCTCTGAAAGTCCTAGAAGAGGGAGCCTCAATGGAGTATGTGCCTGTACAACAGGATGAAGGTCTCAGACTCCTCCTCCTCCTCCTCCCAGCATCCTTTGTTCCATACTCTACAGACTAAGGAGAATACAAGCCACAGAGACCCCAGAAAACCAGATTCAAGGGAGAGAATGAGCTCTCAGGAAAGAGAAGTTGAGGGAGGAGCAAAGGGGGATCAAAATAAAGGAAAAGTGCAAGAAGTATGAATTTGAGAAAAACATGCTCCCCAAAATCTTCAGTTTAGCGGATTGGTGAGGAGAAGATGGAATGTATTGAAGAGAAGGGAAAAGAGAAGCCTGGACTTAGAAATAATCCGAAGGAAAAATAAGTAGGTTATTTGTGAAAGTTACTTGATGAATAGATGCCATTTAAACATATGGGGAATGAAAAGAATTTTTAAAAATAAATATATGGGGAACCAATACAAAAGAAGCCAGGTAGGCAAGAGAGGCAGATGGGATGTGCAGAGACTCTATGCACAGAATTACATGTTATCTAATGGATGGTCAACAGAGAATGTCAGGCTTGACCTCTAAGTACATACAAATTGGTAAGTAAAAACACAGTTGACCACATTTTGGTGTGCGAGGTTATATTACACACACAGAAGTTTCTTAAAAATTTGTTGAAATGATGAGTAAATTTCTCAAATTACCAGATATGTGCTTCATAACTTAAATGAACCAGCAGATCTTTATTACAACTATGTTTCTTCCATATTACTTACTGCTTAACGTAATTGGCAAAGTACCAATAATTATGTTATACTTGTAATACGTTGTATATAACACCCAATTATATATTACATTTAGAATGTGTTTTTAAATAAGAGGCATAGCTGTATACACTTTATATATAGAAGTCTATATAAGACATTCGACTGCAAATCACTGATAGTAGCAATTTCCATTTATAGAATGCTCTATTTGTCCAGATTTTTTGGTTAGAAAATGTAGCTTTATCCCTGGAAAATAAAAGATAAGATGAAAAGGCATCCTGGAAAAGCAAAGTGTCTGAAAAGCACAGCTCCGCACTCAGACTGACTTCGTGTGATGCCCAAGAATGAAAGTTCCTCCCTCAAAATGCACATTTTAGCTCCCAGCCCAATTTTCCCGAGAATTTCAGCTTGTGCTGGCTTCGGAGCTTGTCTAGACAAATGCTTATTCTGGAGCAAATCTCTTTCCTTCCAAGTAGGAACGAAATGAGTCGGCAATCAGAGCGACAGCCAGGGTATGATTAGGCAGAGAGCACTGGGTAAACAGTGTTTTTGTTCCCTGTGTGTTGACAAAATTCACAATATTGCAAATTACAAAATTCAGTCTGGGTTATTCAGGGGAAATTAAAATGAACTACTGTGCACCATGGCTTTATTGCCATCCTGGCCAGGCCTGGAGCAGCCAGATGGCTCCCGCTCATCCTGTGGGTCTCGTGGCATCACGAGCTGGGGCTCAGGCTCCACGAGCTGGCACCGCCCGTGGCACCCGGCTGCCATGTCATTTCTGACGGTGCCCTGCTGCGGCCATGAACCCTGACGTGAGACGCTGCCCCCCAAGCGTCTGTGAGGCACTTCAGCCCCTGTGTTGAGCGCCTGGGTTGAGCAGGGACCGGGGAACGTGCTGGTCGGGTCAGATGGAACAGAACCAAGCGTGTGACCCACCAGGCTCCTCTGCCAGGAAGAAGACGGGAGCGGGAGAAGGCAAGAGCTTGCCAAGGAACTGGGGGGGCGGGGGGCTGAGAGCGTAGATCCTCCCAAAAGGTTTAAGGAGTGAGGCTGAGAGCGCGTCAGCTCGGGAGGGACCGGGAGCAGCCCCGACGGCCGGACCGTGACCGCCCCGCGCCGAGGGGAGGCAGCCTGGGGTCCGCCTGCGCGTGTGCGCGGGCCCCAGCCTGCGGACGGAGCCGGGAACCGGCTGGGGCCGTGCCTGCCCGGGGCAGAGGCGCTACCCCGAGGAGTCCTCGAGGGAGGAGACCGTGCAGCAGAGGCAGAGCGGACAGCACTGCGGGATGACGGCAGAAGCTGGAGCAGACCGGCCGTGGCTCACCGCGGGGCCGCGGAAGTGCCGGACAGAGCAGGGAGACGGCTTCTAGGCTGACCCCCCCCCCCGTCACCAGGTACTATGACACTTCCTAGGGGTGTGGATACGTCCTAGGCACGATGCGAACACCTGTGCATCTGTTTCTCGTGCAATTCACGTACTGACTCTATGCAAAAGTCCTAGTCTCTTCCCCTTTTGTCGGGGGACACTGGATATTCAGGAACTGAACCTAGTCACCCAGCTGCTCAGGACAGGACCGTGAAGGGTCACAATGAGGAGCTCGGGCAGGGCGAAGATCATCCACACACCTCACATCTCAGGCTTTGTGCCAAAACTTGTCTGAGAAAAGCTTGTCAGCTAGTAGCATCTTCTGTCACTCACTAGACACCCCCGAAATCCTTTGCTTCTTTTCGAGACAACGCCACATACAAATTCCTTTCCTTGGAACCAATCAATGAATGATAGTGAGATTCAGATGGCCCATGTGTCTTTCTCTGTGGTATTTCTTTCTCTCTCTCTCTTTTGAAATAACTTTTTATATCATGAGGTACAAGGTGACATACCTACTTGTAAATACCAAGAATACATACTTATAAATAATTTTCATTTCTGCAGGCAGTTGAGAAATGCTAGGGTTTTGCTTTAGAAGTCTAAGTTGTCAAACTGATATACAAGCTGGAATGGGCAGCAAACAGCATTTATAGGTTCGCTGTCTGAGAGGTGAGAACAAATCCCTGAGAGTATGTAAAGGGGTTAGTGTGGCTATAAAACTTGAGATATCACACCTGTACCTCACAAGTTTGGTCATATCTTCTATTCCCTAAATACTGTAAACAATGCTTTAGCACAGCAGGAATATCCTGGCTGTTTCCAGAAGCCAAAGACAATATAACTATGTTGGTCCAGTAGGCACCAAAACCTCAATACCAGGCCTCTATGGTAGACGTCACGGAAGGGAACCTAGGGGATTTCTATCAAAGGTGGATCTTTTCCACTGAAGACTTCGTTATTAACGGACTGCATGGAGCTATTTGGTAGGGAGAGGAGAAGGAGGAGAGGGAGGAGGACAGAGAAAGAGAGAGACGGAGACAAAGAGAGACAGACAGGGAAAAAGAGACAGAGGTACAGACAGAGGAAAGAAAGACCAGAGAAATGCAGAAACACCTCCAGATATTTTGAGGCAACCCTGAACCTATGTACAGGAATGTCTGCATCCCCTCTACTCAACATATGCACTTTGATTGTTAAGATGAAACGTAATTCGATTGGCTCTAGAATCTGCATAGGAGACCTATGAGGCACACTTGTGGGGCCTTTGTCTGCCCCCCACCCCTTCCTCGTTGGCACTGTTGCCCCGTCTGTGCTTCTCAGCAGCCATGAACTATGCAGCTTCGCTGCATCAGGTGTTTCCACCATGATGTTCCTGCCCTGGGGTCCGACGATGATCCCCTTAAAATCTGAGCCAAACTGAAGCTCTCCTCCCTTAAACTGTGGGCGTCAGGTGTTACGTCCAGCAAGGAACCTTCTAGATTTTCTCGAAGGAGTATAGCAAATCACAGCAGAATGATCTAAAATTTCTCATGCTCGACCTCCTCAAGTCAGTGCGGAGAAGCAAATCTGCGCTCAGCTCTCCCCTGGGTCCACACAAGGGCAGACCACCTCTCAGCCACTTCCTTCGTTAACATCTCCTTTCGTAAGGTCCACCTTTTCCAGGGTCCTGGGACAACAGCTTCTGTCCTGCTGACCGGCAGCCGTCGGCAGCACTCAGGAGATCCAGTGTGGTCAGCTCGCCTGCAGGAGGGAGGCTCAGTGCTGGTGAAGATAGTTTCTGACCTCATTAGAGAAAGAAGGGAAGAAAATAAAATAGAAAGTGGTAAGAACAAGATTTAGACCCCGAGAGAATTAAGTAGTGGGAGAGATAAGAAGGCTAGGACCAAATGATATGTAGATTAATGGGTATTTTAATGAGTGGTTGGTCAGGAAATTGTAAGAGATAAGCAAAGAAAGAGCAAGGAGAGTATCTGCTTGGGATATTTGAAGCATAAAACAAAGGAAAGAGCAAGCTAAATGAATGACTTATTATTCATGTATCTTGAAACATTAAATGGAGTACTTAAGATCATGCATAATGTAAAATTTCAACAGTAAATAATATTCATAATACCAAATGTAGAAATTATATTTTAGCCAGAATGCATTGGTGAGATTGAAAGAATGGCCACAGGGGCCGGAGGGTTAACTCAGTGGTTCCGGCACCTGCCTCGCAAGCTCAAGGTCCTGAGTTCGATCCCTGGTAACCACATACAATGCTGGGTGTGGTGACTCATGCCCACCAGCCATCAATACCACATACCACAGTGCTGGGCGTGGTGGCTCATGCCTGTCATCCCAGCACTTGGAAGGCAGAGGCAGGAGGATTGCTGAGTTCGAGGCTTGCCTGGGCTACAGAGTGAGCTCAGGGCCAGCCTGAACTACAAAACGAGACCCTGTCTCAAAAAAGAAAAGAAAAAATGGCCACAAAGTTTGCTGCCTCTGAAAGACATTCGTAAGAACCGGAAGAAGACTTAACAGAAAGAATGCGCTTGGGGCGACCACGCCTCTCCCTTCCACCTCCTCCTTTCTCCCTTTTCATTCCTGCTAAGTGGAAACCAGACACATGTGTCAAGGGGACTGTGTCATTCATCTGCATATTAACTGTTATATTAAGACTTGCTACAAGAAGACAGTCCATTAAAGTTTTGCCTTTGAAGAAAGAATGCAGCGGAAGTAAATTATAAGCTGAGGGACATTTGGGGAAGTGTTCTTGTAAGATTCGTTATTGCTATTTAAGACCAGTTGAAATGATTGTTCCAGTTCTTCAACTCTACCAATTCTGCCCTATCCTTGGGGTGACCTTATTTTTTTCCCACATCTGGGTCAGCGAAAGGGCTCTGATTTGTTAGTGCCGTGAAAGATTCGAGAGGCAATTCAGCTTTCAAAGCAGACTTCTCACTGGAATGCAGGGTTGGGGCACAGGGCCTTTCTTCGAAGTCAGAGGACGAAGCATCCTGAGACAGGCAGGTGACACATGGAGGGGCAGGGTGGATGGTTCCAAGGCAGGACCCCCAGGACGCCGGCCATACCGCCCTCAAGGACACACTGCTCATCTACAGCTGAGCACCGTGCTAAGGTCGGCCTAGCACTGTCAGCCTCTCACTTCGCCCCTGCTGGACCTCTGCCCAGGAGTCCCTTTCCTGTCTGTTGCAAAGTGGATTTTTTTTTTTTCTTTTTGGAGACAGGGTCTCGCTTTGTAGTTCAGGCTGGCCCTGAGCTCACTGTGGTGCCCAGGCAAGCCGCCACGAACTCAGCAATCCTCCTGTCCCTGCCTCCTGAGTGCTGGGATTACAGGCGTGAGCCACCACGTCCGGCATTGTGGTATGCGGCGTTGATTGTTGGTGAGCGTGTCTCCACGCCCAGCATTCTATGTGGTTATCGGGGATCGAACTCAGGACCTTGAGCTTGCGAGGCAGGCGCCGGAACCACTGAGCTAACCCTCTGGCCCACAAAGTGGATTTTTTACGCGACTCAAAAGCAACAGGGAAAAATCCTTCCCTTAAGTATAAGCTGCATTGAATCTGCTTTTGTGCCTCGGCTTACTACCTAAGGCCACAGCCCTGAAGCCACCTGTCCAGTGACAGTGCTCCCAATGACTGGTAGTTAACTAAAGCTGACTCACAGTATCATGTTAGCCACAGGAGGGAGCAGGACACCGAGGTGTGGGCCAGAGGGTATACATCGGTGTTCAGGGGTCACCAGGAGGAGAGCTAGGGAAGGACTGTGGCTCCAGCAGAGTGGAAACAGCATTGAACCAGAAACCCGGAGCTGGAGTCTGTCCTTTTTTTCCTATAAACTGCATGAAGATAGATAACTCACATTTGAAGTTTTAGAATCTCAAATTTTTCACTATACAACTAGGATAATGGTATCTTTCCTTAGAACTCTAA